>JAJJMC010008078.1:1215484-1261558 GCA_023531435.1 Papaver californicum | reverse complement strand
TATATATATATATATATATATATATATATAACTAATTATTTATAACCATTGCACATGTCAACAAATAATAAACACCATGAGAAAACATCACAAATGTCTTTAGCACTATATGATTAAACAGACATCACAAATGTTGTCATGGTCATTATTTCGGAACCGGTTAAATTTACTAATGCCTCGAGGGCCATCACATATGAAACAGGGTTTTCATGCAGTATTACTCCAAAAAAATTAACCTCTCCAACCATGTTTATGCCAATATAAAAAAAACATCCCTTGATATCTTTACATTGGACAATACCTTAGTAGGTGACACTAAAGAACTGTATCCAAGAAGGGACAGTGATTTTCCGTATTCAAACAATAATTTAGAAAGCAAATCAGTGATTAAAACTACACAAACATGATCATCGCTTTAATGGAGGTTAAGTATACTATTTGAGCTAAGAACATAAATGCAGCTATATAACCAATTGTGCAAGTCATTGTCAGGTGCAAACGAAATCTTCAATTTAAAAAAGATAATTGAACTAAATATACAGGAACTAACAGTAAGAATCAATCCAGTTTCTTAACGCACTTGACATTGCCCCGATTTAACACAACTGACCAGGCATCAGCAAGGCACATCATGTTTAACACACTTGTTAATGGTTCTAATTTCACTGCATATTCTACTTGCACATTGTAGGGAATATAGCAAAGTACACCACAAGCTAACATAATTACAACGACTCACATTTGAAAGTAAAGAGTGACGTTACAATTACCCGATTTTCATGAAATTCAATCTGAAAACTCACAAGAACCTAAGCTACAACATATTAAATTTTCAGCAGGTTCTAACGGCTGGAATTTCCAGACTAAGGTATTCAATAAACCTGATTTCGACATAGTTCTCTACTGACACAGTTAGGTCTAGCAGGGGTTATGGAATACTAAATGGAGTCCGATCTTCCTGAAATTTTTACAGGACAATTAAAACAAAAGGTAGCATATGTAGTTAAATTATGAGAAAAATCTAACGGTTGGATAATTTTTACAAGAGCTCCATCAGTACCACATGGTATCTGAATTCTCCAGAAATACAGTTAGGAAAATCAATCTATTCGGAGCCTTAACAATGTACGATTGTTTTAAAATTTAAGAGAATACATATGAGATACTCAACTAAGACATATTCGAAATTCAGCCCTAACCGACGGTTGAAAAAATATTAACAGGCAAATTAATTTTATAAAAACTTATTTGAATTAAAACTCATCAACAAAATAATTTCATAGCAAGCAAGGCAGAGGTGATTATTGGCTCTGATACCAAATGTAAACCTATACTTATCTTCATGTATATTCTAACCCTAATATGAACATACAGTAATTAAAAACGGAAGCAAAAGAGATCGATTATAAATACCTCCAGCCATTGTTATTTGAAAGCGTAATCCTTGAGTTTGCCCTAATTTCTCAGTTGTTATGAACTTTGGTTCCAAATCCTCCTTCTCACTTTTAGATGGTGTATACAGGTATGAGAATGAATTTGGTGACCTTAATTCAGATTTTTCTATCTCTTCTGTTAACTAACCCCTAGCCATCATAGAGTAGTTGGCATGATAGATATAGTGGGTGGTTTTCTAAAAGTGGGAGAGAATAGTGGGGTTATTTTGATCAGTTATAATTTCCCAGTAAATTGATCACATATTCTTTTCCCCTTAATTTTAGACCATATGGAAAAAAGCCTAACATCATCTAGTATAATTTATTTATGTTAAAGTATTTTTGATGTAGTTTTTCGTGTGTTTATTGGCCGATTCTGGCTGAGCCGCTGCTTATGGCTATGAACATTCATTGGCACTGTGTGAAAATATAGGGGTAGTAGCTTACATAATCCCCATTGACTTGAAAATGGTACAGTATTCCCTTGGAAGTCTGATCCTGGACAAGACTATGCCTATGAACATACGATTAAACATGTTTAAAAGATGTTTCGACTTACTTGGCAAGGCTATGTCGGCTATGCCTATGAAAATTCGATTAAACATATCTGAAAGATGTTTTGGCTCTTACTTGATACTAATTTACAAATTCATCGTTCCGCTTTAAAACTGTTAATATACATTTTCTGTCCAAGTTCTTTTTCATTGGATACAACAATTAAACAAACCTCTACTTGAAATGAGGGAGTAGCTAGCAGTAAAGTTAAGTTTTTTTAGTATAAAATTAGATAATTTAATAAGAAAACCATGAAAAAAAAACTAAACCCTGTAAAGAACCTCGACTATTTTTAAAGCTTCATTTTTGTTAGGTTAATGTTCTTCAAAGTATTAAAAAAAAAAAAAAACGATGTCCAAGAAAGTTAAAGCTGTCACCTGGCGAGGCATTTTGGATTCTATACTTTTGGTTTTATAGTTTGTCAAGAATTTTTTTTACTGGGTTTTCCCCAATTTTGTGATTCCATGGTTTTTTTTTTGCGGTCTGACCCTTTATCGGTTTGGTTAAGAAGTTTAATGGGTTTTCACCATTCTTGATTCTCCATCAAGGTTTTTCCATTGTAATCCTTTTTCTTGAAGAAAGTAGCAATTTTGATTATGTTTAGTACTGATTTGAGAGTTTTTTTATCTGTGACTCTGTTTATCAATCATCCCTGCATTTTGTGACAAGGAATTAATAAGTGGTGGTGGTGATATAACTCTATTCCTGATTCTCAAGAAACTCACGAGATATTCATAGTGAATACCATTTCTCAATCAACGCGGGGCCCTTTTTTACATGGATAGGTATATTATTCACTTATTTTGTTATTCTTATCTTATTGAAATCATCTCTGTTTCAATCTCCTCTTTCATTATTTTGATGTTTCTTTTTCATTGATATTTGTTTATCAAGCTGTTGAAAGAAAAGAAATGGGTGAAATTAGTGAAATTTCTGTTCTGGGTTTGCAGGATTCATATGTAGAAGGAGAAAGTAAAGCAAGAACATTGTTGGAATTTCTCAAAGAAGAAGAAGAAGAAGAAGAAGACATGGATAGTGTTAATCAGACAAGTAGTGGGAGATGGAAGAATCTGATAAATCGATTTGGGTTTAAGGGAGTCGGCTGTTGTGGAGCCATTTGGAGTACTTCTAGTCAAGCTCCCAATCTCATGAATGTAAGAGAAGAAGAAGAAGAAAATGGTGAGGAAATGACTGTGGGTCACATTCCAGTATCAGCAGAGAATAGCATTTCGGTTCAATCTTTCTGTGTGAGTCAGAATCCAGTTGAAGTTACCGGCCTGAATTTAGCCGCCGCGTTGGCTGCTGAGCGTAATTTGCGAGGAATCGACGATGATGACAGAGGTGGCCACCCTGTAACTACTACTTCGATACCATCGCCACCGTTGAGGGTATCGTTGATGAGATTACTTCGCCAAGGAGATGGTGAAGATAGACTGGCTGGAGGAGGAGGTAGTAATGATACAGCGTGTTGCGTGTGTATGGAGAGAAGTAAAGGTGCGGCGTTTATTCCATGTGGACACACATTTTGTAGGGTGTGTTCCAGGGATATTTGGTTGAATCGTGGTTCTTGTGCAATTTGTAACCGTTCGATTTTAGAGATTCTTGATATCTTTTAAATGTTTGTGTCGAGATTTCATACTGATTCTGTATTTTTGGTTAATACATTTTAGTACTTGAAAATGGATAGAGTAATCTGTAGAAGTACGGTTTTTGAAATTAATTTAATGATGTACTATTGATTTGCTTAGGTGAAAAGAAAATTTCACTGGAGACTTCAGTGAATGAAAGAATTTCTTTCGTGCAGAAGAAAAGAAAAAGGTTTTGATTATGTTTCCGTAGTACAGGTATATGTCAACAATATAGGTTCCCGGTTTGGTCTTGCCGTCTTGGTTTAAATCTCATATTTTTAAGGGCTTGAAATTTTGAGGTTAATGATGACAATTGGTTTGCGCTTCAAGCTTTAGAAGCAAACTAGGGATGTTGTCCTAATTCTTGAGTGTATGTTTAGCCATTTATCTTCTATTTCCTACTAGTTTCTCGTTTGCAGGGCCTGATTCGATTTTAAGTACTAATACCTATGTTAAAACGGTAAATGAAAATTATACCCATGTTATAGCGATATCAAAGATTTTAAACTAAAACAAAATTTTAAAAACAATAATCAATTAAAACTTTTTAAACTATTAAAATCAAAGGGTTCAGATCAAAAATATCAATTTTATCTGAAGAAATTTCTTATTTCATATGAAGGAGTCGATTTACCTTGAAAATACTACAACATTTAAGACTTTAGTGATTCAAATGCTTCTTACATCAGGAAAATGTGATAGAGGCAGCTGTTCCAAATGCAACTCGGTATATTATGGGTCCTCCAAATGAGACTCACTTTCAATGTCAATTCCACATCATGAAATTGGCTAGCTCTTAACAGGTCAGCAGAATTATGTTTAAGAATATTTGAATTTCATTTGTAGGTAGAGATATCTCAGGCTAAGATGGTAATGAAGTGCTTATCTATAGAGACTGATATGTTGGAAGTTGGAACCAAGATAAAAAAGCATAACCAAAATAAGTCCCCTGTTTTTTATGGGTTAAACAAATTCATAAATGCAACTCAGACATAGGACTAAAACAATAGACTTTTAATATGAAGAAATATACAGATAAGAGTTTGAGTACATATTTAACCTTTATCTAAGCATCTACATAATTTCAAAAATTTAACGTGTTGTCAACTTTCAGAAAAACTGCAAAAATCCAAAATGCAACACGTAACAACGAACCATAGAAGTTGCCAGATATAACAACGCGAACTGCAAGGATAACCCACCAAGTTATAATTTACTCCAAATGTTTTCAAAAATTAAAGTTCACAAAACATACTATTAAAACCCTATAAATCAACTAAAATGCAGAAATCGAGTGAATGGAGGGTCATGAGTCTCATGACTATCTTCAGATTACATTTTTCGAACATTGGGATTCAAGATGGTGTTATATCAAGAAGAAAGATAACAGTATATACCCTAGCATCATCCGAGTACACCATCTATTCAATAATAATGTTGGTAACCATAAATAATACCATTCCATTCGCTTAGCGAACCTAAAATAGATAAAAATAAGGCAGCTACCGGAGTAGTAAAAGAAAACAACAAAATAACCAATTTCAATCCTATTTATCATAACCGGATATACCATTTAGCTGAAGGCGCAAAAAACTTTCAAATTCCCCAGTGGTCAAATCATTTCTAAAAAATAATTGTATATCACCCTCTTCTCAATGAGTTTGAGTTGTACTGTTTTTATTTGACACATTTATGTAATACCATATAGCAGAGAAGTTTAAGAGTCGAATCAGCTTAAAGAACTGTGCACTAATTTTTATTATACCAGAAATAAGTTGACCAATTAGACTATAATTTTGGCAATGCAATGCTTAGATAACAAACTATACCAATAGACTATAGTCTATAATCGTATATGCTTGAATGTACATATATGGAACTACATAGCTAGAGTTGTGAGAGATTTCATTGGTAATTTTAATGCCAAACTACACAAAAGTGAAAATCCAATTAGACTATATACCAAAACTATACCAATTAGACTTTAGTTTCACATTGTTTTAAGAATTTTCATCATAAACCTATACAAAGAATTTATTTAAACGCTAGAATGTTCATCCAAAAGCCAATTGTGAAACTGGGCTACTAACCAAGGGGAAGCAAACACCTTTGATCAACAGGAAAAAAAAATGACATGGTATGATGCAAATTAGATAAATCATAAATATGTATAGTTTTACAAAATAAGTATTGAGTTTGTTTAATAAGAAGACCATATGTATATAATCTAATCGTCAGGTACATAAAAAGAGAGAAACAGATCTCACCAGTGGTACTATATTTCGGTTGTAAATCCAGTTTCATAAAAACTTAAATGAAAGACATATAATTAGATTTTTGTATGTGAAAACGTTATACTGTTCTATAAACAAGATGAAGCATCACTTACCATTGCGAGATTGAAGTCGAGGTAAGCTTTCATAAGCTTACGGAGAAACATAAAGTTATCGGATTAATATCTCTATGCACAATACCCTGCAAGTTCTCGGATTAACTTTCTGTTTTCTCTAATAAACGCTTGTATACTCATCTCGGCTCGTCTACTGATTGCCGAGAGATGACTGGATAATACGACTCACCTCAGCAAGTTTTACAGTTGTCATAGTCAGTTTTACCATGTTAGCGAATCCAACAACAGAATTTAAATGCGTAGTCCTTACTGGGTCTGTTACTTTCTTTGGTAATATTTGTAGTTGATGGATCTGCAATCAAAAATATAAGAATTCAAACATATTTGATAACTAAGATTTAGTAAACAAACCCTTTTAAATGGCATCATCCATAATCATAACTAATGTGTTCATTATAATCAACCATGGGTCCATAACAGAAACCAAATTAGTCCCACAAAATAAAAATTCAAATTACTTATTGAAAATTACCTCAAATTTTTTTTTTGTAGACTTACTAAACTTGATTCTGATAAGGTCGACTATCAACATACTCTGTGCACAGGTATCAAATCCTAGCTTTCACTTTTGTCTTGGATGTCCATAACCATACTTTAAAATACTTGCATACTATTCAGAAACCATGTACATTCAGTCATTTGAGATTTATCTACATTTTAGATTTTTACATCTCCAGATTAAACTTGAAATTATCATACTTAAGCTTGTAATTATGCAAACAAAAAAACTAAACTGAAATATAATTTGATAAGCGACTTACCTCTCACTAAATTGAGATCAATTATCATCTTCACCAAATGAATATGAAAGACAACATCTTAACCACCCCAAAAACAAATACCCAATAAAATATCAAATTGAAAGACACTCTTCGAAAAGATGTCATCAGAATCTTCCCCTGGACTTGTAATGCTTCTCAATCCGGTCCAAATTATTCAAGGCATCCCACTTGCAATACCTTATGGATTTTGAGGTGCATATAGTATTGGAGGGATCTGCAGACATCTTGTGTTAATTGAATCGACGACAGAAAAAATCACCAGCAGACTCCATTCCAGAACCATGGTCTAGATGCCAGTACTTCATCAGCTGCACTTAGTTTCTTGGCAGAAACATCAAATCTTCCTCACCTTTTTCTTGACTAGAAACAGCCTAAAAGTTTCTCTGCTCGACCCAAACTCTGTTGTCTTAGCTTTGGAACCATTTCACAACTAATCCCCAAACTAAATACTTGTTTCCTTTCTCAAATCATCAACTCAGACCCTCTCAAATGTAATCACAAACTAACTGTAGAAACAACAGCATTCTACGTCAAGACTGGTGGTTTATGCATTTTATCCAACAGTTTATATGAGTCCTACAAATGGTGATAAAGTTGACTCGGATGAATTTGTTATAATGCTTATTAGTTCTCCTTCCCTGCAAAATGTGAATTAAACACACACCCATGATTCCATACCAAATGAGAACTCTAAAATTTCATTAATATTATCCATCTACTGACAATACCAACGACAACAGTTCATTCTCCTTCCCTACATCTCTGTTAACAATCGTCACAAAATCCATCTACAACTCGTACGAATATTTGTTGTAAACTGGAACTCAACACAAACTCATGTCTTATATGCTCTGTCCCAGCTTCCAAACCTTTATCTTAACCTCTTCCGTTCATCAAGATTATCAATGACAGAACTTGTATCCTCTCTATCTTTCCGGTATCAAGTAAACCCAAACTAAAATTGACGAAGAGGGTACCTTGAGATATCAACCTATAGATGTTGTAAAAACGAAAGAAGAAGAAGAAGAATAGGGAGAAGAAAAAACGAAGAAAAATAGAATTAGGGCTTGGTCATGTTTTAGACGTGAGTAATCTTCACCTTAGGTGTTCGTTGTATAGTTGAGAAATTGTAAAATAGAATGGAAACCCTCGATTCCTATTGGTCGAGGCAAGTAGAATTTGAGTTTGATTCAGTTTTTAACCACACACCTTAAAAGAGTTCTCAAATCAACAACCTAAATACTCAAAACCATCCTTCACTCCAGAATAAAAGTAGCACTGGTGGAGCTTACCCTTTTCCCATAGGCTGGTTACCGTAACCACGCGCTCTCATTGGTTTAGAACGAAGATATTCGTGTCTGTTGGATGAAATTTGGTGTTGTATCGTGCGTTGATGGAGGAATGTGTGGTGCAGATTGGGTATGTCGTTGTTACCTCCCCTACGGACGGCTCTCACATACTTCGTTGTCTAGCTGTTGGATGGTCGATATCTGGGTTTGGACGGCTGAAAATTTATTTCATATGTTTACACCGGGTTTACATGTTTTCTTAAAATCTTTCACCATTAATTTTTTTGATCTTGCATCTAAGAACCCGTATATAGGGAATATAATATTTTTTATTCAGTTCACCTTTTTTCTTCTCTCACCTCTCGAACCGTAATCTTCTTCGCTCACTATAATCTACATGCACAACTCGTGTGAGGACTTAATAATTCGCAATTATTTCAAAGTGAAGCGGGATATGATAGGGTTGGTCCGGCGGAGACCATTAGCATTGGTTAGCCCAAAAGTAAAAGGGATAGATTAAGTAAACCTACAGAGAGGGGCAAAGTTCTTCCTTGTTTGTTCATCTTATTCTACTGCAGCTGAGGGATCACTCTAAAACCTACCCCGGTTACGCTGCTTGATGCTCCGATCGAAAACATTTGTATAAATGGGGCTATACCTATACTTTTTATGCACAAATTCATCTTCAATTTGGACCACCAACACTTCGTTTCATTCTCCAACTGTTGACTTTGGAACTCGCCATGCGCTTGCTTGCTGATGTGATTTGGGATTACCCAATAAAATAACCGCAATCGCACGGCGTCTAACTAGTAGACAACGGCAAGTACGGGTCGAACCCACAGAGAGCGGGGAAATACTGCAATTAATATCTCTAATAAACTAACCAGGAGGAATATTTTTTGTGATTTTTATATTAATAAATAAAATAATAAACTAACTAAACCAATAAAATGTGACCGAGTAGAGAGAGTCGGTAACCAGGGTTTTTCAGTATCCACCACTATTTAATTCATGAATATTTAGAGTCGCAAATATCGCTGGGACGCCCTAAACATGATGCATCAAAAAGCCCTAGACTTAAGCATACACCATAAAATTGCGCTAGCGAGAAAATTGTACGAAACTAATTTTAGGTCCACAAATAATACCTGACTATTCTAAGCATACCCCATCAAAGGATTTAACCCAAGCATGAAATATCAAATAAGTAGACAAATATATTTTTAGAATAACAACTGTATACCAGAAACATGGAACATCAAAACTATAGGTCAAGCATGCACCATAAACGACAATACAATTGTTTAAAGTCATGAATTTAATTTATTTAAATCATAATGGTCTATATCAAATATTTAATTCAATTGATCTAAAACTGTAAGTGGTTTCAACATTAAACCCTAGTTACAAATTAATTTAGAACATGGAGAAGGGTTTCTTAAAACCCATAAAAATAAATAAAAGAATAGTAGAAAGGATTAAACCAGGTTCCGGAAGAAATTGACTGTCTTCTCCGTCTTCTGAAAAGTACACAGGAGAAAAGTGCCGAAATTCCTCCGTACACAGAACCTCACGCCCCCTCTTCTCCAATGGCCGTTTTGTCCTGTACAGTCGTCAGAAAACGCCTGTACGCGCCCCCCCCCAGAACTGTCCGCCGTAAAAACCCTTCCAAACCAAAAACTCCCCTTCTTTCTCTTTTTCCTTTCTTTTATACTTATTTTATTTCTTATGCACGTGATTCCTCTTCTTGTTCTTTTTTTCACTTTAACTTTTCACAAAACCAAAAGGAAATATAGCCCTGAGCTTGTCCCCTCTCTAAACTCATATCACATTACCTAGGCTAGGTTTAGCTTTCTAGGTATTCTTTACCACCGTACTTCACGTGAACCAACAGACCCCACATTAGTAGCTGTACTTCAAAACCCACCAATTAATTGCCCACGCTTCCACCTACTATACACTCAAAACAGAATAAGTATGCCTCCAACAGACCTAACTCTTAGAAGCCACCACCTAATCACTATCCCATCCGTACCTCTCATTCACGTGAACACATCCAACACCTCACATCATCAGCCTACTCATGTCACAGTTCACAATGTTCCCCACCTTCACGTGAAACTAGCCTTTCTACAACCTTCACGTGTTGTACTTGGTCAATAGCCTCTACCACTCTCTTCAAGTCAACATCACCTCTCTCTTCTTTTCTCTAGCTTCTTCTCTCCATCATTTCTTCTTCACGTGCTTGTCCTTGTACTTCCTATAACCAACTCCAAAGGAAAACGCCTTACACCTAGCCGTTTCTTTCGCTTCTTTATCACTGTGTACAGCAGCTAAAGCCAGTTTGAGATCATGCTATGCCCATTTAACCATATTTTGTCCATACTTTGGATTTTATGTGAACCACCTAATAAAACAATAAAAACATATTATTAAGACAAATTCAAGTATTAGCAAATATAAATAAGCGGTAAATATGTATGAATTATGTCCGTATCACTTGCAGGGCGAATCGACTGGCTTTTCTAAAGACAGGGGCTCTGGTCACGGGAGGGAAGCACACACTAGTATAGATGGTTTTTCCTCTATTCTTCTAAGTAAGCGGGGCAAGTGCATGACAACAGAGCTGTGCGGTTCTTTTCTTATATCGATTTGTGTTTGATTTTTTTCTCTTTTTAAACTATTTGTCGATGATTTTTTTTTTATTTTGTAGGTGGAAAAATAATGATATAAAAATAGGTTTTATTTGTTTCATCAGATTTGATTTGGTCTGTGGTGGTAATCTCTTCGATCTTTAATTATATTTGTTGTTTTTTAGTTTAATTAATTGTTTGGATTTTATTTTCGGTGGTAATATTTTTGATTTATCTTATTGTTTTTGGTTTAATTAACGACAATATAGATGTTAGGATTATTTTGTACTTCGATTTCATGTTGTTATTTGTTAATGATTTGTCTTGGTCTTGAATTTGTAGGTTAGAAGAGAATAATATTTAGGATTGTGCATTACTTATTTAATTTGATTTGATCTATTTTTTGTTGTAACAGAGAGCAGTCTAGAGCAGGTAAGAACTACCTGGTGATATCCGTGAATTCATTGGCTTTATAGAGTTTTAGGGTTGTTGTTAATTTGTTAGTTCTTTGTTTTCGTGTTTTTTCTGATTTTTAAGAATTTCTGATTTGTTTATTGTTTTTTTGGTGATTATTTGTTTTTAATTATTGTTGTGGGCGTCAAGAACTACATGTGATCTCAGTTGGATCTACCAAAGAGGTACTTTTGCTTGCAAACAGAAAAAAAATTCAATTCTTAGGGTTAATTTTTATATTTCCATATATTTAATTTTTTGGGTTTCTTAGAGTGGTAATCTGTGTTTCAGACCTGACGGCAAAGGTAAGTTAGCACAACTATGTTCATCATCAAACTTAGGGGTCCATAATGAGAGGAGTGAATTGACAGGGAGACAAAGTCTGCCTAGAGCTAGAACAGTGAATTAAGGAGCGGGAAACAACCATGTAATATCTTGGAATCCTCTCTGTTGTCTTTTGGATATTGTCGTAAATTTGAAAATGCATATCCTTTGAGAATTAGTTCATTTATGTGCTTTATTTTGTATTGCAGGTTCAATACTCTGCAACGTTCTCAGATGAACAATGTATGATATTTTCTATAACCATGGTAGAGATGCGCATCAGTGCTGGTAAGTTATCACAAAATCACCACTGAAATTAGTTTTCATAGAGATGACTTAGTTTCAGATCACCAAGTTAATAAATCAGCTACTCTTCCACGTGAGCCATCAGTTAAGGTATAATCATATTTTAAATTCATATTTTCTTTATTTAATGTTTACTTTTCTCACTTATATTTGTCTAAATTCAGTTGCAGTGATTTATTTTATTTTTATGGATTAGGAAGAGTTCTTATTTGCGCTTCTCTTATTGCTCTGATGCATATCTTTTAACCAAATAATACAACTTTGAATGGAAGTTTATTCTTAAGAGTATTGAGCATTAAACTAATATTTTCATTCATTCAGCCTCTTTTCGTCTCTCACATCTCTATCCCTATTTTTTTTCTTGCTATACCAAGTAACAACAAAGTTGTATAGCTTTCTTATTTTCTTTGATTTTCTTAGTCTATTTTATTTCTTTGATTAACAACGGTATTGCTATTGAGCTCATTTTGATTTTGATTTTTTTATTTTTATTGATTCAGTTGCAGGAGGAAGAGAGTTTATTGGTGTGCATATCAAGACCAGGTAAGATCAATTTTCCTTTTCAGTTTATTCAACTTCTTTTCTCTGTTTTAAAGAATGCACTTATTATTGATACAATTACGTTCTTCAGTAAAGATAAGGGTTTTTTGTTTTCTTGGTGATGCTGGATCTGTTTTTCATCTTACAATATATTTTCAGTGGTCTGGCATATTACTAATGATATTACTAATGTTGTTATGAAGTCTATTGATCTGATTCGTGTTTTGTTTGATCAACTTAAGATTTACGTGTTTTGTTTAATATTAATAGACAAGTTTGTTGGGTTTTTATTTTAGATAATTATTATTGTATTGGTGTCTTAGTTATCCAGTTGGTTTGCTAGCTTAACTATTTTGTGTGTAATATGTTCATACAGAGCATAATTTTCGGTGGTTTTCACTAAATTTGAAAGGCCAACAACCTCAAGGTTTAGTTTTATCACACATACTGGAAGTCCATGTTAGAGAAAATGGGTTTGTCTTAATGTTTTGTTATTGGTCTTGGATAAAATGGGCTTAGGAACAAGGGGTCATTAAGGAAAACTAGCGCATTTTCACTATTTGTAAATGAACCTTTAGTCCCACATTGGAGAAACTAAAGATGTTACCTCTCCATATTACTTAGAAACTTGCATCTAAGGGAGGACCTAGGGGTTTAGACTCTTTTATGTATGGGAGAGGACTAAGGCTATGAGCTAGTTCGTGCAACCATACATTTCACATACGCGCGGTGCTTCGCACCGAAGCACGCACGCCGTCGCCGTCCGTCCGGTCAGTCGGGTCGGGCTCGGGTGTGGGTGTGGGTCAACCAAGACTTATCTTTTTGGACAAAATATTTTAAATTATTTCCTTAAAGAATTTAAAACAAAATTAAATTTTGTTTTTAATGTGGGGGGCGCCTGACCCGACAAATATTATTCTTGATCGTTTTCTTACAGTTCAAAATTCAATTCACACATAAATTTTTGATATATTATAAAATTTATTTTCCTTAATTACTGCACAAATTTCACTCCCCATCCCTGCCTATAAAAGAAAAACGAATTCTTCATTTCAAAGCACACCAGAAGCGGCTACTATCCTTCTTTCTTTTCCCCTCTTCCTGCTTTGTTTTACGCACTGCTTGTTTACTTCCCTTCCGTAACTATCTTGATGTTGATTTCATTTGAGGGTGATTTGTATTGTGCATATACTAGTCATAACAAGCAGTTCTATCCTGGACACATCTCCGATGTGGGGGTATAGCATCTCTCATTCTTGAGGAGTACCCGCGGACTATTATATTAAGGACAATTTGCTGAGCAGGTGGCTCTGTCCATTGTGTGTGTATCAATCACAGATTTAGGCATGGAATTAATTCTACGAAGAACATGTTGAATGAGAATTTTGACATGAAAGACTTAGGCCCCGCTGATGTGATCTTAGGGATGAAGATTAGAATAAATTATAATGGATATAGTCTTAGTCAATCTCATTATATTGAATCTATGCTTAAAAGATATAACCATTTTGATAGTAAACCTGCTTGTACTCCGTATGATCCTTGTTGTAGACTCAAAAAGAATAAGGGTAATGGAGTTTCACAACTTGAATACTCACGTGTTATAGGAAGTCTGATGTATTTGATGAATTGTACGAGACCAAACATTGCTTATGCTATGAGTAGGTTAAGTAGGTATACCTGTAATCCAGGGCAGGAGCATTGGGATGCACTTATTAGAGTGTTAAGGTACTTGAAGTACACTTTGAACTTTTGTTTAAATTTTGAGAAATACCCTGCAGTCCTTGAAGGATTTTATGATGCAAACTGGATATCAGACTCAAAGAAGTCTAAGTCTATGAGTGGATATGTGTTCACTCTAGCATGTAGGTCTGTATCTTGGAAGAGTTCCAAACAGACATGTATAGCTCGATCCACTATGGAATCGAAGTTTATTTCCTTAGATAAAGCAGGAGAGGATGCCGCTTGGCTAAAATGCTTTTTAGAAGACATTCCCCTTTGGCATAGGCCTTTGCCAGCTATATCTATACATTGTAATAGTCAAGCTGCATACCTAATGCTAAAATTAGCAACTATAATGGGAAGTCTATACACATTCGTAGAAGACATAATTCCCTAAAACAACTAATCTCAACTAGCGTTATTTCTGTTGACTTTGTGAGGTCTAAGGAGAATATCGCGGACCCTTTGACAAAAGATTTGTCTAAGGAAATAGTTAGTAATGCATCAAGGGGGATGGGGCTTAAGCTCATCAAATAAACTTGCCATGAAGGATACTCAACCTTGCTGACTGGAGATCCCAAGATCAAGGTTTTGAATGAGACAACTAATTTGTGGTGGGGTAAAGGAAACACTATCAGAGAATTTCATTCTCTGTCCCTTCCCTATGGTGTAGACGTGATAGTGTGACTGCATGTGAATGATGACTTTTTATTAAGTCTTAATGAGATTTATAGTTTCAATTTAAGATTAAAGTGGGGTGTAGCAGTAAAAACTCTTGATAGAACTCACCTATCTGAATGAGGAAGTGGGCCGCTTCCTATGAGAATTGAGCTGATTCTCTAGAGCATTCTGAGAAACGGGAAACGTCCAGGGCCAAAATGGACACAACGGCACGAACTTGACAGTACCTAGAGTGATATCACGCGTGGAAGTTATTGATAAACGACACCAAACAATGGCAGTTCAAGATATTGCGTTCACTGTCCATCAAGTAGTTCCGGTAATTTCTCACTAAGCAAAAGTTCAAGACCTCATGGACACCTATTGCTTAAAGTGGTATTTCTCGCTTTCTGATTTCTGATTTTCATTGGGTTTTCATTCATCTGGGGGATTGTTAGAGAAAATGAACTTAAAATGGTTTTGTTTTTTCTTGGTGGGAATGGATCTTAGGACCAAGAAGTCACTAAGGAAACTAGCTCATTTTCACTTTTGTGAATGAACCTTTAGTCCCATATTGGAGAAACTAAAGATGATTCCTCTCCTTATTACCAAGAAAGTTGCATCTAAGGCAGGGCCCTTAGGGGTTTAGGCTATTTTGTGGTTGAGAGAGGCTAAGACTATGGGCTAGTTGGTGCAACCATACTTTTCACACACGCGCGGTGCTTCGCACCGAAGCATGCTTGCTCGGTCGGGTCGGGTCGGGCTCGAGTTCGCGTTTGCGCTTGCGCTTGCGGTTGTGGCTGTAGTTGCGGTTACGGTTGTGGTTGCGGGCGTGACTGAGCCTGCGGTCTACCAAGGCTTGCGGGAGGGCGTGTCTGAGGCTGTGGGTCTACCAAGGCTTGCGGGTGCGGGCGTGGCTGAGGCTGCGGGTCTACCAAGGCTTGCGGGTGTGGGCGTAGCTGCGGCTGCGGGCCAACCAAGACTTACCTTTTTGAACAGAATATATTTTCCTTAAAGTATTTAAAACTAAATTAAATTTCGTTTTAATGTGGGGGGCGTCTGACCAGGCGAGATTTAAGCTGAATTAAAGAGAGAATAAATTGACCGTTTTAATTCCGTTTTAAAATTTATATCCGTGCTTCATGCAAAAAATTAATTCTCATTCAATTACATTTAAATATATTCTCTTCTTTTGCCTATAAAAGAAAAACAAATTTCTTCATTTCAACTCACTCCAGAAGCAGCTACTATCGTGTCTTCTTTTCCCCTCTTCTTGCTTTGTTTTGCGACTGCTTTTTTATTTCCCTTCCATCTAAATTGCCGTTGAGTTCGTTTGAGGGTGACTAGTGTTGTGCTTATACTAGTCATAACGTGCAGTTTTATCCTAGACACATCTCCGTTGTACCCGCGGACTATTGTGTTAAGGACAATTTGCTGAGCAAGTGGCTCTGTCCATTGTGTGTATCAATCAGAGATTTCACTAACCTTAACAATTTCTTCTGTTTAGTGCTTTCTATTGTTGCAGATCCAACAATAAGTTGTTTCAAAGAATTATGTCTTCTACGAATATGTATAGACTTCTCGTTATAAACATTGTTCTTAGATCTAACTATCACAGACGTACTGTCACAATGTATAGATATAGCTGGCACAGGCCTATGCCAAAGAGAAATGTCTTCTAAAAAGCATCTTAGCCATTCGGCTTCCTCTTCGGCTTCCTCTTCTGCTTTATCTAACGTAATAAACTCCAATTCCATAGTGGAACAAGCTATAAATGTCTGTTTGAAAAATTTCCAAGAAACAGACGCTCCTGCTAGAGTGAATATATACTCACTCGTAAACTTAGAATCCTCTGAAAAAATCATAGTATAAACAGTTTACCTTTTCTGCTGCATCCTTTTACGCTCCTATGTTGCGTTTATTACAACCATACTTGATATTTAAAAGAAACTGCAGGAAACCTTAATCGTTAAGCTGCGTATTTCTGTATAACTAGACCTCTTGTCCAGTCTAACACACTTACATGGGACTTATGGAATACCAACTTACACTTTTAGCAGGAAAGAAAATAAAATTAGAACGCATATGAGCTCAGAGTAAGCTTAATCAAAGGATAGGCCAATTGAACACCAGGCGGGGCTGGTTGGCGAGAAAGCAGATCCCGAATGTTTCTCCATGATTAATATGCAATTTGATTGGTTACATGAATGTATAATGGCATTTTAAATAATGGATAATGATCTGGCAGGATTGAGTCTAAAGATGGCCGATAAAAAATTATATTATGAGCGCATATGCTTCAATATATGTGCTGGATAGCCGGTGAATTAAGTACATCCTATTGTGATGATCGTCTATATGGTCCTGCGGAGTTATCGTGGGATATTCAAAACGCATCACATGGAAGTTAATGGAGTTCGATATATCCGGAGGAATCCTAGATTCATGGCTGAATGCTCAAAACTTATTACACGTGTGCTGAACCTTTGCCATGAGAAGCGGGTTTGTAGCTGATTTTGGGAGTAGTTTATCATTCTATGCATGTGTGATCTACATGTGTAATAGGTTTGATAAATTAAAGATATCATATTTTTTTGTTCTAAATTGAGGTTATCGAGTTCAGGAACACTATTAATGAGGCTTCAAACATGCCGGCTGTGAGGCCTGAATGGGCTTTTTTGCTACTCTGTTTTACACCTTAGATTGTAGAGTAGAAAGAGAATAGTTTTTGTGTTATTTTCAAGTGCAACGGGATACACCATTATAATAATTCCGACCGGCCCTATCTTTGGCTTTGACAATTCTGTTACCCCTCCCTCATTTTGTATGTTTGTAGCAAGAAACCAGAAGTGGACCAAAAAGTTATTTTTGAAGATAAAATTAGGAACACATAAAAAAAATATTATATAAAAAAAACAAAAACAGATAACATACATTTTTTCATTTAGTACAATAAATTAGTATTAAAATCATTGGTAGAGAATCCTGAACAACACAAGATTGTGCTACAATTGCAACAAAGAGATTAAATCACCTGTTGAGAAGTAAGTAACTCAATATCATAAGGAAGGCTAGATTCTTCTAGATCGAAACTGATTAGTATTTATCTTGCAAGTTGTTATTGAACTCTCCGCAGAAGATGACTCGACCTCGGGAGATGCATTGTTTATCGCTATTGGTAGAACCAGTAAAAAGATCTAAAGACAGTAAAGAAACTTTTCAATAAAGATCATTTGATAGATATTAGTCTCTTATTTTTTTTAATATTAGGTGTACAGGTCATAATACATTTACCAAAAATTTTAGAGAAAGAATGTACATCTAATAATACAGGTCATATCATTTCAAATAAAATAAAATAAGTAATATCCTTTTATTTCATTTATATGAATGGTTTTCCTTTATAATGATGGGGAATATGCTTACTTTACCTTGATTGAATGGGTTAGTACTTGTAGGATTGACAATTTCTGTAACTACTACGGTCTTGAGAGGTGCAAAGAAAATCCTAGCTTAAACATAAAGTAAGATTTGCAGTCCTAAAAGTTGATGAAAAACTGTGGGAAATATTTAGGTGAGTATCTCCTCACTTATGATTTTATTTTTCTGATCTGCAACTAGCATGTAAAACCATACATTATTCTTAATTTTTATTTCAGCAAATAACTTTTTTTTCTTCTACAAAGTAACCTCATTGGCCAAAGTAATTTTTCATTATAATGTTTGCATACAATTTTGTATATCATGTTTAAGGATATCTTGATGAGATTTATTGCACCTAATCTCCGATACATGATATTTCCTATAACTGCTTTCGAATGGACAATCTCAATATTTGATTGCTAACGTATGTAACAGTACAACCTGTACGGCTAATGAATATGTAAAAAGTTTTAGTAAGATTGGAGATGAAATCGTGTTGCTATAAATGGGTTGGTGGTGGCACCATGGGTAGTTTGTCTTATGTAAGTTCTTGCTATTCCATTCTATTAGCTTTCATTTTTATCAAAATTTCCTATAGTCGAGAATACTGTTCGTTTGTCCCCTAAGTCGTACTGTCGTACGCCTGTAGTACATTTTTTAGCTTAAAAAAGAATATGTGTTTGAACTGTCCTATTTTTCTAGGTTTCTTGCAATAATAATCAGAGCATAAAGTTAAAAATAATACCAACGTTAGAGATTGGGTTGCAACAATTAATGATGTCGTGTTGGTCTCTTGAAGGTTGGTACCATACTAATCGTTTTGGTTCTTTTGCTCCACCAAAGACCTTGATTGAAGATGGAGGTCATGCTTAATGTTTGTTGACGGACAAGTAGCATTATTGCATCAGCCATTGAGAAAGCAAAGTCGGAGGTTAGTAATCAGCCGTACATAATGCAAATTTCTCTTTTTTAGAATAAATTATGAAGAGATTCAGATTTTATGTAGGCATTCATTATAGGAGGGTGGTTGTTCGCCATACAACATGATTTTAAACAAACTTTAGATATATGGGTGATTCAATGGTTTATGCAAAAATAGAATACAAATTAGTTTTATTTATCATGTTGATACGTGGTCACTTACTTGATGAAGATAACCAAAAATAAGCTTTTATTTGTCATCTTGATCACCAGTGCACTTAACTTTTTAGTAATCATAATGAAATGTACATTTTCAGTATTGTCTACTTATCTTTTTTTTTCTCAAATTTTTATGAGGCTTGATCTTATGTTGCACTAACTCATGTTTGAGTAAGTTAAAAATAATACAGAAACCTAGCATAATAGGATCGATAGATGTAAGCAGTTCGTTGATACAGTATGGCCGCGTACCCTCAAGGGCAGTAACAACAATACTGTAATATCAGAAAAGCTTCAAAATAGCTCCACTTAGAGCTCCAGTAATTTGGCTAAAAAACATACATTTTGCTGAGCAAAGGCTAAGTAATATGTCCTGAAATCCTACATCGGATGTTGTAGATACTTAACATACAACCAGGAAGCTATCGTGGTTAGAAGGTAAAGACCAATCAGATATATTGTAGCCATATGAGTTGTAGAAGGTAAGCACCAATCAGGTGTAATATGGAAAATGATCAGAATTTAGTGTCACATATTGGTCTCAAGTATTAAAGGAAATACTATGATGAAGATGAATGGAAACACAATCTAGCCGAGTGCAATTAGATAATTTAGCCATATACAATTAGATGTAAATTTTTATGTGTACTATAAATGTAAAATTTTCTATGGGATTCCTAAAAGATTGTCGCATGAAAAGAGATCTGTTAGCATGAAAAATATAGTAAATTTTTGTAAATCTTTTCCATCTCTTTCAAATCTTGTTGTCTATTTCAATTGTCTAACTGGTGATTTTGCAGCTGCTTATGTATCTGTTGCAGTTTCTTTCTTTCCCGTCTCAGTATCTGGTTCTTTTTCTCTCTGTTGAACACATTTTTGGTCAAAGTAAGAAAACTTTGTGTTCATGCAACGCATACAAATATAAACCTTAATTGATTTCAAATCCTAACATGATACTCACTTCAGTTTGTTTATCTTTGTTTCTGTCAGTTGAAAAGGATATTGGGAGTTTTGTTGTTGTTGTTGCTGAAATATAGGTTTGTTTTTTCAGATAAATAGCAAAGTGTAACGAAAAAAATATTGAAGAAATTGAAATTCGAGTTTTTAGTTGATTTTATTGTTTTGGTTTTTTGTTTCTCATTGAAAGAAGTGAAAGTAATACGATAATATGATATTACTTCTGCGATGAAATATAATATCTAAAGACTTCACTTTCGTTACAACTATTATATTGATGTCTCAAATATCTCAACCTATGTACTAGCAAATTTAAAACTACATACATCTTAAGGCTTGAACCTGATTTGATGTCACCAAAAGCTCAGTTAACAAAATTATAACATGTTTAGTATCTCCTTTTGATCATTATGGTGAAATCATTTTTCTATTTATGTGATTGCGTGAAATTAGATGGATAAAAATTAAGACTAAAGCAACACTAAATATTTCATAGTCAGATCGTTGTTAGCCCTTAAAGGCCGATTCGTTCGGATCGACATGAGGGTCCAACTACATTGCATTGCCAGAATCCATGTTGTATATTTGAAACAAGTTGACCTCCTTGCAGCGGGAGACGGCCCGATAGGGTACTCGACTGAAAGGAGAGGCTTTGGATTTCATGAGCTACTTATTGGAAATGGGTAACAATTTACAAGTTACCACTAATTAAGAGGATTTCATGGATAGTTCTAAGTTGATTAAGTTTATATGGGTTGAACAATATTTCAGTGCTTTATTGATTAAGTTTTTTTTTTATCCTTGAATATCTTTGATATTTCTTAGTTTTGCAATTGCAATATGGGGTATTAGTTTTGCGATATAGAGTAATTTTTTTATTGAATGAAAGTTGTTGTTGCAATGTGGTCATTCTTTCTAGCAGTAATATGTCTTAAAATGGTTCCTCAAATTTTAGAATGATGTCCCCAAGTCATATGTTCAATGGTGTAAACCCGTAAACCCCATACCATGGATTAGGATTCATAAACTTTGAAGGTCTGGAAGACCGTAGGTGTAGTCTTGAGGGTCTGTTAGACTGTGAAGGTAGTCGAAGAGTTGAAAGAAATATGACTAAGACCAACATTAGAACCAGCTTTACCTGGTTAAGATTATTTGGGGGGAGGGGGATAAACTTACTACACCAATATTAAAATAATACCAAATTTAATTTAATATGCTTAGTTAATTCTATTTTTCTTGATAACCTTAATTTAATATGCTTAGTTAACTTTATTCCAGAATCATTTATAGTTAATTTTATTTTTCTGAAGATGCTTAGTTAATTCTATTCAATGATCATATCGTTGCGACCAACTATTAGAGTAATATTTATAGAGTGTTTGTATATCTTGGACAATGATCTCATTGCCTCATAGTTTGTACATTTGTGTCTTAGATTAGAAATACACTAATTTCTAAAAATACGTAGTTCTTTGATATCTCTATTCTAATATGTGCCATGCTTATATGTATTTCTATGTTGCTGCTTAATTGTCCGTAAATGACTGTAAGTTTCTATCAAACTCTTCCTTCTTCTCCATGAGTATCTTAGTTGGTCAGTCTTCCTCTAACCCTCTTCTATTCATAGTGATGGGTTCTTACTGATTTTGATATTTTATCAAACTTTGAGCCTATGGGGGTGCTTGATTATTAGTTGAAACTATATGGAAATCACCGGATTTTCTCAAATAAACTGACAAACACAATCTCTGCAAAATTCTTCTTCTAACATCAATGTTAGTACTACAAATTTTAGTTCATAATACTTGCAGTATCAAATTTTAGTGTCTCTAATGTCAGATATCGATACGACTATATAGTGAGTGTGATTTTTCATTTGAATTACAAGAAGTTGGAGCCTGGGAGAACAATTGAGTTGGACGCTTGATTCTTAACACAAGTATATTATTTTTGAAGAAAGATATACTAGGCATTTCCTTGATTACATCTTCACTATGCGTTGTATTATTTAGAATTAGAAATCTATTTTACATTAATATTTTGTTTATTTTAATGTCTCTAATATCATATATCGATACCTATATAGTGAGTGTGATTTTTCATTTAACTACAAGAATCTCACGCCTGGAAGAGCAGTTGGCTGCTTGATTAACGCAAGTACATGATTTCTAAAGAAAAATATATCAATCATTTCCTTGATTATATCATTTCGATGGGAAGCACTTCATATGCTTTGCATTATTTAGAGTTGACAGTCTATTTTATATTAATATATATGTCATCTTTTTTTTAGTGTCTCTAATTTCAGAGATTGATACAACTATATGGCGAGTGTGATTTTTCATTTAACTACCAATAGTATTGATGTTGGCAATGTCATAAACTACTTACTGATTCAAAGATTGGTATAATTTTTTTTAAAGTATTTTCTAATCTCCAAAACTTTAAACAATACGTAATTGGTGAATTTTGTTCCAACTGTTAATCTACTAAATGATAATTAACGTCTTCATTATACGCCGCAGTTGTTAATTGGGATCCCTTCTGGGATATATAAGTGCTAAGTAAGTGGAGTCTACTAATGGAAAAATACCAAACACCAAGTAGAAATCATTCAAATACGGGAGTTCTTATCATTAACTTGAAGATAATTTAAATACGAAGCCAACTAAAAAATAATGAGGTCATTCCGAGTTCGGACGAAGAATTTATTAGCAAAATAGTGAAACCTACTTGGATTTGATTTTTTGTTGCGGTTTATAGGACCTGCGCGAGAAGGAAAGAAGATATTACATTTTGGGATTACCTTGGACGTTGAAATAGGGTTTTATCCGTTTTTGTTGGTTTTTTAGAAGGTTAAGTCTCTTAGTTGGATAAGAATCAAATGAGGTGGAAAAGTTTGAGGGGGTAAAGTTTCCTAGTTGGATAGACATTTACAGGAGGTTACCAAAGCCCATGTAAAGCGGAGCATATATACAATTTTCTACACACCTTCTTCTAAGAAAAGAGAGCAAATTTTGGTTTACCCCTTTAAAGGGGGGAACTAGGATATTTTCTCTTATAGTTTTTCTACTTCTTCTCTTTTATTCTTTTCTTGAATATTTTCTGTGGATTTTAGTAAACCCATGAGTAGCTGATTCTTCTACTGGTTAGAGATGTAATCGGAAGTTCTAAAGATGAGTATCAATCTGGATGATTACTTTTAATTTTCATTACACCTGATGGAGAGGGACTGGAACCCCCGGTCTTACTATGCAAGACTTCGGTCTTGAAGGCTAACTCCTTCAACCGCTCAGCATCCATCCAACTCCCCTACAACAAGATGGACTTTACCTAGGACGAGAACGGACCAACTATTAAATTTTGGGTGGAAGTTTCTTTTACCTATTACTCTAGGCTATCTCTTTTTATCATTCATGTTTTGGTAGTATAACAAATATGTGATTGTGTTTATATAATATGACTTGGTTGTTTGGGTATGTTTAAAATCACAAATTAAACATCCTTAATAACTTATCTATTGCTAATTATGAATCTTAGGTAATTTTATCAAGAAACCTAAAAACTAATAGTAATTTGTGATCACTAGCGGTGCGAATCATGAAGGAAGTCACAAGTAAAGTTTGTCCTAGGTTGAATATGCCACGATTATGCAATATATTGACTATGAATAACTCGTCTCACATATATTAATGTTTTCCTCAAGTTGAATCTCTTAGCGATAAGCACTAGGTTATTTGGTGGAAAAAATTCAAATATTAACGATTTGCAGTGTATGTTGACATATGGAGGAGTGACGAAGTATTAAACCGATCAAATGAGAACACTATTGGTGTGAAGAGAGAGTGGATGTTGATTATAATCTATTGATGAACATGTTTGGTGATGGAAGATGAAACCTCTAACCAGTATTTTATATTTTTGTTTCACAACCTTTATTCACTTTTCTTTTAGTTAAATTTAGTCTAGTTTAGTTTAATTAAGAAACTTAACAACCCCCTGAATACCTAAGAAGTTGACAACGAATAACAGTTCCCTGCTCTCAGTAGGAACAAATCCCTACTTGCTACAATAACGAAATTATAGGAAATCATTTTCGTGAAGCCTGTTGGGACAGTAAAATCGAAATGCATTTGGTTCGTGATTAAGAAAAATTTTACAGCCCGTTATGCAGTTGAGTGGCGCACCAGAGAGTTATAGCCTGCCGAGGCAAAATTTTCCGGTCCTTTAAAGCCCTGTTCGGTTGAACCACTAGCGTTGATATGCCACGTTTGGTTGTCAAGTTTAGTTTCAAAATATGGTCCCCTGAATTTCTTACTAAAGTCAACTTTGTTAGGTTAGGCTTAGGACATAGAAATGTTGAGAATTTCAAGTTACACATTGTAGAGCTACAGAAGAATTTAAGACAAACGAAGATATCATTCTTCAGATTGAGGTTAGTAGACATTAACTTTTGAATTATTCCATTTCTAAGTTCTTACAGTCGTCTTCACCGAAAACATAACATACGAAATTTGTTTTACATGAATTTGGTTGTTTAGATAACTTGATCATTTTTATGATCTAACTGCCAAAAGAAAGGATGTACATTGGTAGTTTCTACAGTTTATTGAGCCAGGAATTCTGATTGGGTGGGGCATATTAATATAGTTGGATAATAGAATATAAATATAAATTAAATGTTAGTTCTAAAAATTAAAATTATCTTAACACTTATATTTGTTACAAAATTTACTAACGATTATAATTGTCACGGTAACCTGTAACAGAAGTCAATGTGATAAAATAGTTAAATAACACTTGTATTTGTCACAAATAAATTGTTAATTAAAAAAATAAAATCTTGGGTGGTTCCAGGAACCCACCTACTTAACATGTAGCTCCGTCCATGATTGAGTTACATAGTATAGTTTTCTATACTCTCATGATTTTGATAGAACAACAATATGACTCTTGTCATTTGTTTTTGTTGAACATTCTGGAAACTAGATATATGTATCTAGTGATGAATCCAGACTTTGGTTTAAAGTTTGTTTATACTAGAGTTTAGTTTCTAAGTCTAATTGGATTTATACCGATTTCATTCATAACTAATCCTAACTTGCGAAATCTCTATTTTACATTCTATAACTTTCATATCTCGAAAGATAAGCAAGTTGGATTATGAAAGTTCTATGTCAGGAAATCCCGAATATGTATTTAACTCAAATATATAATTGTTCACATTTATTCATTTGATACTCAAGGCTAGATCCTAATTAATACTGAGAATTATTTGCTTTACCTTAATTGGAATCGAAAATTGATGTGTTTTCCTTTCCCAGAAGATTGCTCATAACTAATTTTTTTAATTTAGAAAAGTACATGGATTTGCACTAGCTAATATTAGTTGTCATACTAGTAGGATTTCTCATATATTAGTTGAAAATATATTATAATATTTCATTACAACATTGTGTGCTAATAATATCGAAAGAATGTCAAGTATATATCAATTTCGGAAATAACATTTATAACATGTCTTTGAGACTTTTGGAAATTGGTTTTCTTGTTTTCCAAACAAGCCTTGGTCATAGTACTATAAATAGTGAAGCATGTATCTTACAAACGCATCCCAGAACACACTTTTTTCGTGTGGTAGTGAATTCAACAAAGTGACACGTAATCTGATTCGATTCGGATGAAAGTAGTTTAAAGTCTTATTTGGGATCAAGATGCTCTAGCAATACCGTTGGTGGGATACTAAGAATAACACTTTATTTTTTAATGTTTATTACTTGTTGATTTAACTAATAGTATAGTTATGTTCTAGATAGTTCTTGTTTATTCGGTTTTAACTACACAAGGTTGTGGGTATGCATTTTTGTTGTAGCATAATTCTGAAAGTATTCCCGAGGTTTTTTCTGCCAAGAAGTTTTCCTAGTTAACAAAATCTTGTGTATATGTGTTTTTACTTATTCAACATTAGAATTGTTTTTGTTTCAATTAATTAATTACACTTGTACATTAAAATAAATATTTTGGATCGATCCGTTAATCAATTCCTTGGTTGGAACAATGATTAAATCCAAAATTATCTTGTCGAGATAATCTATACTCGTTGTAATATCAATAAGATTATACAAGGTGTGTTTGATATAAGTTATTGGAAAAGAATTGGTTATGTACTCCGTACTGACATTTTTTCATCCTTTTCCTTAAAGACGACACGACAAATAAAAAAACCAAAAAACAGACAATTAATGTACCCATAACACCAAACAGAAAAAGACAAGAAAATTGTTCAAATTGGTCGACCCCAATACGACCTTCCCCATGAAAGCTAATATTTTTCTAGCACTAATACTGCATTGGTTTTGCTTCGTTTCAACTTGGATCTTTCGTCTGATGTTATTGTCTTCCTAACCTCTTAGCACCAGTCATTGGAACATGGTCTGGGATTAAATGAGAATACAGAAAGTCATCACCTTTGCATCCAAAGTTGGAAACGATTTCATTTTGCATCTTTTTGGTGATTACCCTGGCATTTTCTCCAGCATTATACTAATCCACGAAATCTGTTTCGAGTACATGATTGTGAAATAATAAAGAAATAAGTTAGATGTTATGTGAAAAGTTGGACTCAACTAAATATATCATCCACATATACGGGTTCAGTAAAAAAAAAGTTATACCAACAAGCTAATTTATATCCCACAGATTTTTTAGCTTATGAATTCCGAATACTTTTAAAAGATAAGACAGAATCAGAGAAATATGCATAGAATCTTACCAAAATTATCTTGTACTCAATTCGATCATGGATTTCACTACCCAGGATGATAGGTTTATTTCGGTCGGAAACTTACAACTATAAAATTGATTCAAACCATTGCTTGTATTTAGCAGTTGCTTCAAAATCTTCTACCAACCCTTCCACATCCATGTAACTTAAAAGGGTTTTTTTCCCTCTTGACCCATGCTCTAGACTCTACTTCCCGTTTATATTGAACCATGCACTTACACATGTATTTCTTTTTCTTACTTTTCTTCATATCCGATTTAAACTTAATATACACTTTTTGTTGGTGGTAACCAAGTTGGCACATGAATCTGGTTGGATTGTGGAGTATGTACCCACCATAATAAAAAAGGTTCATGGTACAAAGGAATTGGTTCTTTTTCATAAGCATATCTCAGATCGACGTAGGGTCAAATTTCACATTGTTGTCGTCGTCCCATTTTAAGTGATCCATGGACACCCCCTTATGTGCACTAAGTCTCGAGCTTGGTGGTGCGAGGAAACGTGTTCTGCTTTGTACCGCATTAAAATGGGCACTCCCTCAACCCAATCTTTTTCGTTTGTCACGAATCTCTTTCTCAATCCTGGAAAATGTTCGTATATCCAAACTTATGTCCACATATAAACATGTCAATACTAAGTAATTACCAAATACATATAAGTAACCAAAACTATTAATCAATCTTGTCTCAATCTAAGATAAAACGATATAAAACCATAACACAATTATAAAAGAGGGATTAAAATTTATTACTTTGAGAAGAGTTATATTGCCACCCGGGTCGGTTATCAGCTAAATAAAATTATTTCAAGTTCTTACTTCATAAAATTAAATTAGAGTATAATAATAAGAAAAAGTTCGATCCACAGGGAGATATGAGTTGTTAAGTATTTTTGTTTATTTATGTAAATATTGGTTTTTAATTGTAAGTATAACTAAATTATACAAAAAAAATTTTGAAAACAAATATTAAATATAAAGAGCACCGGTTAGAGGTTTCATCTTCCATCTTCCAAGATATTATCAACCGAATCATACTCACATTCACTCACTCTTAATATGAATAACCCTAAAGCATCTTATCGCAGGCTTACTTCAGCAAAACTCCTAATATCACCAAAGGCGCAAGATCCACTCTTTGAATCATTTTCAATGCATAACTTGGAACAAGAGTCACTCAAGTTTAACCTAATGAATGCAATGGTCTTTGTGAGTTGAGGTTATTCTAAGCAATCCGACACAAGAGTCACTCGGGTTTAACTTAGGTTACACTTCGATACATAATTGCATGGTAACATCCCGTCATTAACAAATATGTTATGCTACTTGTAATAAGGATCTTTCGACAATACCGGATCTTAAACCCTAGTTTAATTATAGATATCAATGCATGCTCATCTAATTCGCGACATAACAAATAAGCAACCAATCACACATGGCGTTATTAATGGTGAAACATATACGATATAAAAGAGATTATGAACATATGAGAATGAATACTTCAATTAATAAACATGTTTTCTAATTTAAGACTACATATCCAACAAATAAGAAAGGTTTAGTCAAGGATTTTGTAGAAGAAAGCAAATAAAGCAAACCCTATAAATCGTGATGATCAATCGCAACTCCAATCCCTAGCTCTCTATTCTTCTTCTCGGAATAACCTTATTGTTTTTGTGTTGGCTTCGTGTTTCAATTTCCTTAAAGATTATGACAAGAAAATCTGGATTGAACTCGGTATTTGACCCTTCTTCACTTGTAGAACTTGACTTCCTCGTTCATTTCACGTCGTAATGAACTCATTTCTTCTTCTTTGGTTGAATATACTTCAAAACTCCTAAGAAACTAAAAAAAAAATCAATTCATAATGACATGAAAAATAACAAGAAATCAAAGAATTAGAGTACCAAACAAGTACAAATAATGCACATATCACATCCATTTGCCGATATTTCTTTCAAGAGGCTTCTCTCAAATTATTGACTAAAAAGGCAAGGAAAACAATTCCCATGAATACCTACTAACAGTATGGACATACTAAAACAACTGAAGGTATTTTTCCTCCACCAAGTTCCATGTTATGTCCAGGAACATCGTCAAACCAAGTACAAACATTAGGAACATCGTCATACCAAGTACAAACATTAGGAACCCCATAGTAGTCCACTTGATTTCGTCTGGGGATAGAAGGAGGGATTGGTCTTTTCGCACTCCCCTTAAAACAATCCTTAATTATGTTAGCCTGAAGAATTTAAACCTCTTCTCTTTATTCTTTGGTTCTCCATCCGGGTTATCTTTTGAAAATTCAACAACATCCTTGAACTAAGCCTCCATTTTGGGGGCATTCCATCCAAGAAACATCAAATCCAACTCTTTCAAGGTTCCCATTCAATTTTTGGGTTGTATCTATTATCTTCCGAATCTCCAACCATAGGCAAACCAAAAATATGGACGATGTAGTCATAAATTATTTTTATTTCGCCAATGGGAAAATGAAATGTATCAGTCTCGAAATAAAACCTCTCCACAAATGAAAAGATGGTAACTCTATCTTCCTGATAGGAATCTAATACGAAGATAATTCATATATTAATTTTATTATTTTTATATTATTATTGGTGATATGCATAAAAACCGAACTATTGATGAAACACGGCTAAACGAATAAATTCATACTGTATGACTACATTGGACCGTGAATTGAAATGCGTGCGGAGACTTTCCTTTAGTGTATGATCGGTAGCTCTGAAGTGAGTTGGCGGTGGATATTAGCTAGTAGAGAACCGTACGGAGAGGGAATAAAAAAGATCATAAAGAAGTTGGACGTATAGCTCGGCCAAAGAAAGAACGAATAGAAAAGAGGGGCATACTGCTCTTGTTGCCAGACCGCTATAAAAAAAAGTTAAAATAAATGGCGCGGTGATAGAAGAGTAGGCTGGTTAATTGGGGGTCGCAAACAAAAAGAAGTAATGCGACTTCGTTTGGGGTTTGAAAAATGACGTGGCCAAAGTTCTTGGTCGATGGAATTATATATAGTTTTATGAGAAACAAAAGAAAGACGAGATGGTTTTGGAAAGGTAGGAATTAACGTTTAATCCATTTTTCGCTTGGTTTTGGACATTTTAGTCCACTCCCCAAACCCAGAATAATCTAGTCTAAATTTACAAACACGGTAATGCTTAGTCCAGATTTGGACAATTTAGTCCAAAACCGCGTCATGAGTCAAAATCGGGTTTTTAAATTTTTTCTAAAATAATCTTTAAACGTTACCGTATATAATACCTCAAAATTTAAAGCTCATATTCGGATATGAGAGGGAGAGAGACATAGCTGATTTTGGAGCAGAAAGAGAGGCGATTTGTCGGAAAGATTTTTTGTTCGAGCTGTTTTTATCTATCTTTGGATGATTCTTACAGGTTAGTATACTATCTTTAGTTGTTTGATCTATCTTTGGCTGATTTTAATCTTTCTCTTGATTTGTTTCTATTTGATTTTGATTTTTGATGATCTATATTTTAATCTTTGTTGCATGTTTTTGTTGTTTTAAAATTTGTTTTCTTTTTTGATTTTGTTATTTGAGGTTTTTGATTTTTATAGATTTTTTATTATTGACGATCGATCACAGAAATATTGGTTCGATTTTTGATCTCTTGTTGTATGTTTTATTTTGGTGTTTTGATATTTGTTTTCGTTATTAATTTTGTTATTTGATGTTTTTGATTTTCATAGATTTTTGATTTTACTCTGTTTTGATGTTTAATTTTCGTAGAATTTTGATTTCTTTTTTGATTTTATTTTTGATTTCATAGAATAACGATTTTGATATCGATTTTGATATGCAATGTTTTTCTGATTTTTCATCTTTTCCAGATCCATATTTTTGTTTGATTTCTTCTTTTGTTGATTAACTTTTGTTGCAGGTTGTAAGAAAGATCTTTTTTGTTTCAGTTTATCTTGGATGTGTACTTCAATGTACACTGTTTTTCTTTTTTGTTTTATATAGGATGTGTACTTTAATGTACATTGTATGTGTTTTTTACAATCTTCAGTTTATCTAAGGATGTGTACTTTAATGTACACTTTATGTCTTTTTTGTAATCTTCAGCTTATCTAAGGATGTGTACTTTAATGTACACTGTATGTGTTTTTTACAATCTTCAGCTTATTTAAGGATGTGTACTTTAATGTACACTGTTTTTATATATGTTTTTGTACTATGCAGGGTATCAAGAATATCTGGTCAATGTGTTCATGCTATTTTGTATTATGGTGAATATTCAGTCCCTTTTCGTGTTAGTATGCAGACCATTTTGGATGAGTTGAAGCGTTTTGCATATAAGCAATGGAGAGCTTTGTCCCCTGATGATATATTTTTGAGTTATACGGACAATGATTCTAAAGTACCTGTTCTTGGTGATATAGCTCTTCAAGGTTTAGTGGCTCTTACGCGTGCCAATAACAATGAAGATTTTTTATTTGCATGTTGATATTCTTCAAAAGGGTGGTTCTGGTTCTAAATATGGTTCTAATTCTTGGTCATCGAGTCATACTTCAAAGTCTCATGTAACGTCAAGCTCTCCCATTACTCCTAATGTTGGTCGAGTGGTAGATAATGATGCAGACAAGCTTAAACCTCTTGCTTCTGATGAATGGGTGCATATTTTTGACAAGATAGGTAAAGAATTTATTGGTGGTGTTTCTGCGTTTAGACTTGTTGTTCGAAAGTACTGCCTAGTGACCGGTTACAAGGTTAAGATTCTAAAGAATGATGATGCTCGTTATACTGCAAAGTGTGTGCAAGTTGGTTGTTTATGAAGGGTCTATTTTGTCCCTGTCAATGGTGTCATATCTCGTTTTTCCCTGAAAGATGCGAATGTCCTTCACAGGTCAGTTATATACATACTTATGCACATTTTTTATTTTTGTTTATATGTACATTGTGGTGCACATTCTTTGATTTTGTTTATGTGTACATTGTGGTACACATTACTTTTTCTTTGTTTTGTATTTTTTTATTTGTAGTGTTGATGATGTTGTACATAGTGTTGCATCTTAACTATGTTTCTTCATGTGTACATTGTTGTGCATATTACTTATTTAATTTTTGTTCTCTGTTTTTTGGAGCTATGATGTTGGTTTGAGGTTGAAGAGTCCACCGGTAACAACCAAGTTAGTCAAGCATCTAATAGAAGGCCATATAAATGGAGATCCTAGTTTAAAACCGAACCATATGATTTTCAATTTTAAAGAAGGTTTGTGGTTCCAATATTAAGTACCACCATGCTCATAGAGGGAGAGAAGCAGTTTTTGAACAATCATTTATAGATAATGAGAAGTCATATACTGATTTACGATGGTATGTTAAAGCTGTTAAGAAAACTAATACTTTTAGCTATGTGGATTTTCTGTTTGATGACAAATCGAGACGATTTGAGAGGATCTTCATATGTTTTGGTGCTTGTAAGCAACGCTGTAAATATCTTAGGCCTATGATATACTTGGATGCTACTTTCCTCACTGGTAGATACATGGGTGGTTTAATGGATGCAACCTGTCTCAATGGAAATGGTGGTTAGTACTATTTTTTTTTTCATTTATTTTTTATATGTGTGTTTTTTCTTAGTGTACATAGTTGTACACAAGGTTTTTCTTAATGTGTACATAGTAGATTAACAATTGATTCAGGTTTTTATGTTTTTTTCTTTCTTCTTCTATGTATTAGGTTTTTACCCCTATGCCTTTGTTCTTGTTCCTGGTGAAGATGTCGACAATTGGGATTGGTTTTTGAACAATCTTAAACAAGTTGTCGATAAACGTCCTATCATATTTCTTAGTGATCGTAGTGAAGGTCTTATAAAAGGCATTCCCAAAGTGTTTTCTGATTCATGACACATCTATTGCTTCCATCATTTGAAGGGAAACCTTCCCATTGGAGCAAGTAACTAGAATCACAAGGATGTTATGGATTTGTTCTACAAGGATGCATACTGTTATACAACTGCTAATTATGAAGCTGCTTTGCGGGGTATGCATGTTATTGAGTGTGTATTTTTTGCTAACTATATCCGGACTATTCCAAAGGAGAATTGGGCTTCTGAATTCTTCTCGGCATGTAGATATGGTGCTTACTCTTCAGGTGTTGCTGAGTCTTTTAACAATTGGATTGGAAAAGACAAAAATTTACCTGCTTCTGCTCTTGCGGATGGGATTCAGTGAGTACGATTTTAGTTTTTTAATGTGTACATAAGTGTACACGGATTCATTTACTTTTGAAACTGTGTGGAATATGTTACCATGTGTACATAGTTGCGTACATGTTTATTTTATACTAAATTTGTGCTGGATTTTTCATAATGTGTACATAGTTATGCACATGTCTATTCTATACTGAATTTGGCATCAATTGTTTGTTTTATGTTTTATTTTTCAGGTTGAAGGTTATGAGGTTGATGTCTAAGAGACGCGCAGAAGCTCTGAAAACTTTTAATAACAGGCTCACTCCCAATTTCGAGGCTTTACTTAAGGAGAACATTGATATTGGACGTACATGGAATGTTAGTGAGTCAGGGGATAAGTTATATGAAGTCCATTCACCAAGGTCACCTTGTGTAGATCTGAAGCAAAATACATGTACATGTCATAGGTGGCGAGTGAATGGGTTCCCATGTGCACATGCTTGTACTGCTATTCAAGCTAAGGGTGATGTCATCTATGAATATGTTGAGCCATATTTTACCACTGAATTGTTTAACCTTTCATATCAAGAGATTACATGTCATATTCCCAACTATGACAAACCTGAGGATTATGATCGTTCAGATGTCATCATCGGTCCCATACCTAGGCCTCCACTTGGAAGACTAAGAACCCAGCGCATTTGAAGTGCATGGGAGAAGCAAAGAAGACCTATGATGTGCACAAAGTGCTTCACCCTTGGCCATCACAACAGAGCTACTTGACCCCTTCCTTGATGAACTATCATTTACTACCATTCTTTAGTTTTTATTTTTAATGAACTATGTTTTTTTATTTTAGCTTGTTACAATGGATGATACTTCTGCAAATATGCAGGTCTGGATATTTCTTTTTATAATCTGTCAGTACTTTGTTCAGGTCTGGATATCTTGTTGGGAGCATGTACACCTTAGCTTTTTAACATGTTGTTAGTACTTGTGTACATTTCTGTACACCTTAGCTTTTTAACCTGTCGTCAGTAGTTGTGCACAACTATGTACACCTTCATCTTTTATCCCCTGTCAGTACACGCGTATATTTATGTTCATTTTTTCAAGGGTTAAGGGTTTCAGGGTTAAGGGTTTTAGGGCTCAGTGTTCACATGGTCTAGGGTTCACAGGGTTGCAGGGTTCAGGGTTTATCCCCTGTCAGTACATGTGTACATTTTTGTACCCCGTTGATTTTTAACCTTGTTTTCAATAGTAGGTTACTTTTTAAGCTGCCGTTAGTACTTGTACACTATGTATAGTTTCCTTTTTATATTTTTTATTGATGATACTATGTTACTTCTTTTAAAGAATCTAGTTTTAACGCTTGTGTATATTTTTGTACACGTTATCATTAGTTGTGTATAATTATGTACAACTTCAGTACATGTGTACATTTTGGTACACTTGCAAAAAAAAAGAACCATATTTGGTACACTTGCAAAAAAAATGAACATAATATGGTTCATTTTTTTTCAATATAACCTGCTAGTCTGAAACTAGTCTACATCCAAACCATCTACATTCTAACACTCATGGATATGCAATAACATTTTAAGAACAAAAGTAATAATAATTAAGATAAATTCAAAGTTTTAGTAACAAAAGCATTAAGCATGAAATAAAAATAAAAATAGAGTTGTCAGAAATGGAAGAAAGTTACAAACAAATTCTCCCAGAAGTTTAAGCAAACAACTTCTTGCTCTTGTTTTTTGGATGATTCTTACTCTCACGGTAATCTTGATAATCTTTCTCATATGCGATATCCCACACATTGACAGTGATGACGGGTGTTAGTATTTTCGATACCATTTTGTATCTCATACGCTGACATATTTCTTTGGCAGTCTTATTATTGCTGTCAATTTTCTTGCCTCTCTTGATAACTCTCTTCATGAAGAACATGTGTAGATTAGGCAGTCTACCTCAAATCCAGATATTGGATATTCCCCAAAATCAAATTTGTTCCTTGTTTTGGGCAATCCATGATGTTCACCTCAAATCCAGATATTGGATATTCCCCAAAATCTGCTATCTTCCTATCAATTTGACTTTGCACTGTTGTTGCCATGTTCTTTCCGTATGCAAGATATGGTTCATTTACATTCAACAAAGATGCTGAATAAAAATGCAAGGAGTTGTACCATTTCCATTCAAGTGATCCAAAATCAAAAACCAACAACGACCAGTGTTTTCCTATGGTATTTTCCTGTCCAATTGCAGAATGGTTCATTAGTACTACAAGAAAATCCAGTTTCATTAGCATTTCTTTCACGAAGTCAACCACAAGTTCTATTATCTTGTCATCAAGATTATTTCACAGATAGTACTGCAATCAAAATTGTATTCACAGTTTAAGCATCGTACCCATTGGATTAGATTGACACGTACTAAATTATATTAAATTGCACATCTTCGACGGTATATGTAGAACTTCAATAACTCTTGGTCTAATTCTTTATTGAACACCAGGTCATTTGGAACATCTCCAATAATAGAAACTTCTTCCTTTGCTTCAAGATTTGCTTCTTTTGATAATTCCCAAGCTACAGATCTGCATAATCATAAGAAAGTATTACATGCTGGTGCACCAGAATGTACACAGATTTTCTAATACCCGATTCTAAACAACTCTGTCACATGTGCACAAGATTGTACACAACCTTTTTATAAAAAGGTATACTAGTTTATACACTGACTTTCTCAGTTGGAGACAAAAAAAGATTCTAAACATCCTCTCACATGTGTACAAGATTGTACACAACCCTTATAAATGGTGTACTAGTTTGTACACACACTTTTCTCAGTTGGAAGTTAAAAACAGAAATGATGATGTGCAAGAGTTTCGTGAACTTACAGTTTCTGTGCATAGTTAAAGAATTTTTGGATTCTTTTTTTTTTGGTCCTGCTTCCATCAACTTGTAAATTTCGGATTCATGGAGTTGGCCCAATGGATTATTAGGAAAGTAAGTATTTGATTTTATCTATTGTCTTTCTACCACTAACCCCTCATCTTCTAACTTTTCTGTATCACTTTTCTCCTTACCTTTGCCTCTAGTTTTAGGTTACCAGTTTTAAAGGTGAGATCCAACTTCGGTATTGGGAGTTTGTTTCCACAGGTGTTTTAGACAATTTTCCAGATATTTTCGTCTTCAACATTTCTCCTTCATTCATTCTATTTTTTGATTTCTTCTAAGATACATCTTATTGGCTGCTGAAAAATTCACTATGATTCTGGTGGATGAACTGCAACGCTTCTTCTATGATTTTAGCCTGAACGTCTTTGTAAGAAAATGAAGTTTGAGACGATTTTTCTTGGTTCTATTATTGAACCTCTTATTAACTCAATCCCAATGACCATCTTGGACATTCAATGATTAAATTTGACACCATTTGCTTCATTTTAGGTGGTATTATACCACTACCAACATCAAGCTTCTTGTACACATCATGCGACAAGTATTCCAATATTTCATCGATTTTCTCGTTTGACATTTCAGATTCCTTCACTTCCTTATCAAAGGTAGTAGTACCAGCATCCAACATAGCAGCATCACCATCCAATGTAGCAGCTTCCAAGATAGTAGCAGCACCATTCAAGGTAGAAGTAGTAGCATCAACCGAGGTTTTAGCATGTAAGATTTCAGCATCGAAGCTAGCAATAAGAGCATCCAAGTTATCAGTAGACATTTTCTTCTCTTATTCTAGTTGTTTCTCTTCATCTTTCTTCTTCTCTTGTCCTTTGTCTTCTTCTTTCTTCTCTTCTTCATCAATTGTCATGGTTGCTTCATTTTCTTTCATATCTTCAGGACTTTCATTTGTCTTTGATAAAGAATTGCTGAAAATGTAAATTGAAATTAGAATTTAAATACGCTTATTATGATAGAGGAAATACTAGTGTACATACTGGTACACCAAGTCTAAAAGAAGTGTACAGACTTGTGCACCTCACTATCCAAAGAATTTTACACTAAGTCATAAAATATACACACCTTGGATCATTTATATCCTTTTCCTTCTCATTATCATTCCCATCTTCCCCATCTCCATCATCATCCTCATCATCATTACCATCCTCACTTCCCCATCCCCGTTTTCTGATTCCTCATCAACGTTATCCCCATCTTCACTTTTTGATTCCTCCTCATCATCATCCCCATCATCATTCTCATTCTCATCACTATCCCCATCACTATCCCCATCATCGTTATCCCCATCCTCACTGTTGGCTTTCCGATTTACTTGGTATTCATTCAAAATCATTTTCTCTCTAGCTAGGTAATCTTCTACCCAATCTGGTGACATCTGAAAATTCATTCAAAATTGATCAAATTTTAAAACACTTAATCCTATGAACAACTATGTACACATGCCAAAACTAGGGTACAATCCATTTCACTTGAATTACTGGTGTACATTATGGTGCACATTTAATTGCCTCGTTCAGATCCTTCTCAATGGTATTACTGATGCCATTTGTTATCCACCTCACCATCTTTGGCATAACCCGTTTATTGTTGGGCTTCATATTCTTGTTATGTTCAGAAAACCAATATTGTATTAACAAAAACTTAAAAAGTTAGAAATATAACAACAACAAGCCAAGGAACAACTGGTGTACATAATGGTACACATTTAATATAAGTGTACATTGTTGTGCACATATGTATATTTAAACTTCCAAAAGATATATCGCATAACCATTAACATCCAATGGTGTTTGGATATGATCTTTTATGTTCTTCATCAAATAAGAATGTATACGACTTGCGCAACAAGTTCTCTTCATTCTATCCAGTGATTCAAAGAAACCTTTATATTGTTTTTTACTCAACATGCTTCCATTTGCTTGAGTAAAAAATACAGTGATGCATAGGTACAAACCAAATAACTTGACCAAATATTCAGCATTTCTTTCAATATGTTTTTTCAGTTTTGGTTTCTCCCTTATTATTTGTAACATTGTTTCTTCTACTTCCACTTTTTTCAGCTGACTAGGTGTCTTCATTTTCAATATATTTATCACTGAACCAAATGTTTTTTCAGCACTTGTTACATCTTGTCCCTCTCCAGGTTCTGATGCTACCATCTCAATTCCAAAAATTAAAGCTAACTCTTCAGTTGTGCTCTTTACTTTCACTTGTTTGTTCTTCTTGTCACCAAAAAGAAAATAATCTTGCCTCCCACCATGATTATGACATTATTGATTCACAATTTTCAAGATTGATTATGGACTCTTCCACCAATCTTCTTTCTTCTTCTTAGATTTTTCAGTTTCATCTTTATAAAAAAACCTACAACACATTCCAAAATGGGTTGTTCTTTTATTTTTCGGGATAATTAGACTTTGGTACTCATGTTTTGACCATATTTAGTGTTTGGTCTAACATTTGTCCAACGTTAGCTTTTGGTACCTGGATTAACGGTAAACCGTAGTTGACTAGGTTAAGTCTAATTTTAATCATCAATTTTATGTTATTTCATTTGAACCATTGATCTTAATGACATGTGGACGGCCATATGAAATAAGATCAACGGTCCACATGTCATTAAGATCAACAGTTCAAATGAAATAAAATAAAATTAATGATTAAAATTAGACTTAACCTAGTCAACTACGGTTTACCGTTAGTCCAGGTACCAAACACTAACGTTGGACAAATGTTAGACCAAACACTAAATCTGGTCAAAACCTGAGTACCAAAGTATAATTAACCCTTATTTTTCTAGTTGGAAGTCAGTGAACCATAAATTTTCTGGATCTTTCTTTCTTCCCCATCCCTATCAAAATGAGTATTCACAAACTCTCTGAGGCCATTGAAACTGGATATATAATGTTTTCCTTTATCTACGAAAGATGCACAAATAAAAATAAGAACCAAAAAGCACACTAGTGTACAAAGATGTACACAACTACTGAAATCCACAAAACACTCTAGTGTACAAAGATCTAAACAAGTACTGAAATCCACAAAGCACACTAGTGTACAAAAATGTACAAAAATGTACACAAGTACTGAAATCCACAAAATCCTAACATCCATACCAACTAATTCATGATATATCATGTTGGTGTATAAATGTGTACACAACTACTGAAACACGACAAAACCTAACATCTACACCCAGAAATCAATTGCATACATCCATGGTCTATCATGCTAGTGTACAAATCCGTACACAACTACTGAAACACAAAAAAACCTAACATCTACACCCACAAATCAAGTGCATACATCCATGCTCTATCGTGCTAGTGTACAAATATGTACACAACTACTGAAACACAATAAAACCTAACGTCTACACCTACAAATCAAGTGAATACATCGATGCTCTATTATGCTAGTGTACAAATATGTACACAACTACTGAAACACAACAAAACCTAACATCTATACCCACAAATCAAGTGCATACATCCATGCTCTATCATGCTGGTGTACAAATATGTAAACAACTACTGAAAAACAACAAAACCTAACATCTACACCCACAAATCAAGTGCATACATCCTTGAAATAGCATGCTAGTGTACAAATCTATACACTGCTTAAAAAATATGAGAAAAACAACATTCATATACACATAACAGCCAATACATCCCTGAAATAGCATGCAGTGTACAAATCTGTACACCACCTAAACAAATCTGAGAAAAACAACGTGCATACACATATAATAGGCTAATATTTGAATTAGCAGATGATCTTACCTTTTGTTACTTGAATAGTTGTTGAATCTTTTGTTTGTTGTTGTTTTGTTCTCTTTGAAGGTCCTGATTTCTTTTTTTTTTGGGTGATTTCTTCTTAGGTGGTGATGATTTTAGACTTCTACTACTTGATTAGATATTGAATCTTCTTTTTGTTGTTCTTCTATTCTCTTTGAAGGTCCTGATTTCTTTTTTTTTGGGTGATTTCTGCTTTGTTGGTGATGATTTTGGATTTTCTACTACTTGATTAGATGTTAAATCTTATTTTTGGTTTTCTTCTATTCTCTTTGAAACTCTCGTATTGCTCTTTTCAATCGCTGATTTAGGTTTAATTTTTGATGATTTTGGACTTTTTTCTTTTTGCTTCTTCTTCACCATGATGTTACTGCTACTGTATTGTTCATCAATGGTTTTTGATGATGACTTTTTTTTGTTCTAGATGATGATTTTGTTTTTCTCTCGGTTAGGGTTTGATATTCTCTCGGTTGGTTTTCTATCGTTGAAAATGGTTTTTCTATTTCAGTTTTTTTCAGGTGAATACGTGGTGGTCTCTCATTGATTATGACAGTTACATACGGTTCCCATTGTTGCTCACTCGTGTGCATTAGATAAGCGTACGAAGGATAAATCTGTCTTTACACCTTTTCAAATAACTGGTGGACTGATTCGCTAGTCCCTGAATCGGTTAGGACTAAACTGTCTAGTCCAGTGCATTTTTAGACTAAAGCGTCATTTTTCCTTTAGGAAGTGATAGCTGGTTGGTGGAGGGAGTTACCGGCTCTGTTAAGTCAGGAAGGAAAAAAAATTGTTGGCCGTGAAGAAGGAGGCAGAAAGGGACAAGAAGAAAAGACATAAAGGTGGAAGTTAAAGCACAAGAAAAAAAAACGGTTCTATCTTCCCGCTCTCTCTTTTATTTTTATGGATTTTGAGAAATCCATAATGATGTTTTGCTAAATTTTATAGCTAGGGTTTTATATTTGAAGCCACTTAAAGTATTAAGATACTTTGAATTGATTTATTGAGTAAAAGACCATTATGATTAAATTAATTCTTTATATTGTTTATTGATCTAGTGATGAAATTAGTTGTTGCTTCACCGGTTTAGTACGACAGTAACTTATGCACATAATTGTTAGGATCACAAGTAAATTTGACTCATTATCTGATATTCTATGCTTGGGTTAATTCCTTTGATGGGGTATGCTTAGAATAACCAAGTACTATTTATGAACCTATATTTAGTTTCATATAATTTTCTCGTTGATGCAATTTGATGGTGCATGCTTGGATTTAGTCTTTTGATGTGCCATGCTTAGGGTATAATAGTGACATTTGCGATTCTAATACATATAATAGGTGATGACGATAGAATGGAGAATAAATAAATATTTAGAAATTATGTTTCGCTTCAGTAATTGAATAGAAATAGTAGTGGATACTATAAACCCTGGTTACCGACTATATTTGCATTTACTTTATTAGTTTAGTTTAATTTTTATTTATTTTATTCTTAAAAGAAAATCAAAAAAATATGAGCATTAATTAGTTTATTAGAGATATTAATTGCAGTATTGTCCCCACCTCATGTGGGTTCGACTCGTATTTTCCACTTCTACATTGTAGACGTCGTGCGATTGCGGTTATTATATATAGGTATTCCAAAAACCTATCAATTTTTGGCACTGTTGCCGGGGAGTGGTTGTGTAATATTGTAATTAGTATTTTTGATTTTCTAATCTTAGTTTAGGTTTTTATTTTATTTATTTTTTTATTTTGTTGAATAATTTTGTTTTGTAAAGTATTTTTATTTTTAGGATTTTATTTCTTTTTGACTAGTTTTGTGCCTTAGAATTTTGTTCAGGTACTTTTGGGGTTGCTCCAGGTCGTCTAGCTCAACATCATTCATCTGCTGCACAATACTCACGAATTTCTTGTTTGTGGGTTATTTATTGAATGAGTCTGGACAAATTAGGCGCTCGTTACTCTGAATTGTGAATGTTGATACGAGGTTCTAGTATTGCTTTTCGAAGTGGAAAAATACTTAGTAGAGTTCTTTGAACTCTTCCGTTCCAATTATATGGGTAGGAGCAATTTTTTGTTTTCTTTTGTGGTGTGATTTATGGAATGAATGAATTGGTGATTGCTTGTTTGTTTAATTCTTGAATTTGCACCAATTTTATTTTGTATAAATTTTTGTTTTTATTTTTTGTATATATGGATTCTCGTGACATGACATCCTTTCTGGTATTTTGGAACTTATCCAAAAAGTTTCGGAAAGAAAATCTGCAATGGAGTTATTTACTGAAACAATTGGAGAATATGTTTGTAGAAATTCACATTATCAGGAACCCATGAGAGCAGAGTATGTAGATAATGATTATTCTCACGGTTATGATCATTGCAAACCTTGTGAAGGTTATGATTATTACCAACCGTACCTAGGTAGTGAGCCATATTTTACTAATTCTAATAATTATTCATATGCTTCTCATTCACAGTGTGAGAGAGACCATCCATTCTATCAATGAGATTGATGAACGGACCAAAGCTAGTGAGTTATTTTATGATGAATTGAGTAGAACCTATGCTTATTGTGATCAACTTGCTGAACAAACTGATTTATCGATTGCTCAACTAACGCAGTCAATGAATTATTATGGTCTTACTGAGGATACAAGTTATAATTATTCTAATAATCATGATATCAATAATAAAAACGTTTTAAATGATGAATCAATGTATATTGGGAATGATGATGTGTGGCTCTCGAGGATTTTACACGAGAGTAATGATAATACATGTTTTTTCTATGACTTAGGAGAATCAATAGAATTTTTTGATGACATGGATGAACATGTAACATTAGAGATTTTGGAGGGCTTGTCGCCTTCCTCACAAGAGGACCGGGGAGAGTATAGACGGTTGTGTAATGTATATGAAGCAGGAAGGAAGAAGGAAGGTGGAGTTTTTGTTGGAGTTTGACACAGACAAAACTAGATGGAGAACATCTGCACAATATCGGTTTAATCTTTCTCTCTTCCTCTATTAGTTATTGTTATAGGTTTTGAGAAATTGATGTGATTTGGAATTACCCAATATAATAACCGCAATCGCACGGCGTCTAACTAGTAGACAACGGCAAGTACGGGTCGAACCCACAGAGAGCGGGGAAATACTGCAATTAATATCTCTAATAAACTAACCAAGAGGAATATTTTTGTGATTTTTATATTAATAAATAAAATAATAAACTAACTAAACTAATAAAATGTGACCGAGTAGAGAGAGTCGGTAACCAGGGTTTTTCAATATCCACCACTATTTAATTCATGAATATTTAGAGTCGCAAATATCACTGGGACGCCCTAAACATGATGCATCAAAAAGCCCTAGTCTCAAGCATACACCATAAAATTGCGCTAGCGAGAAAATTGTACGAAACTAATTAAAAGTCTACAAATAATACTTGGCTATTCTAAGTATACCCAGTGTAGTCCATACCGGCGGGTACGGCCGGTATACCGCCGGTTTTACCGGTTTCGGCCGAAAAGCGAGATGAAATCCGGTATACCGGTAAACGGTATTTGACCGAAAATATTGGCCGGTATGGACTGAACCGGTTTGGCCGGTACGGCCGGTATTGACCGGTATTGGCCGGTATTGGCCGGTATTGACCAGTACAATCGTTTTTTTTTTGTTTTTTCTATTTAAAAAATAATAAAAAATAATTTATTCTTGTTTTAGGGTTTTGAATTGTTACTCATATTTTTTATGATATTTTAGAATTATATATGCATATGATAATATCTATAATTAATCTAATGATCTTAAAATTGTAATATCTTTGTTTAATTAGTATTTTAGACGATAAACTTTGAAGTTGTTCTTGTTTCTTTTGTTTTTCCAGTTTGAACTTTGTATGAAATCTATGGATCTATATATTTTGGATGAATACTAGTTTATCTTTTTAAACTTTGTGAAAAAATGTTTGTTATAACGTGTTAAAATATATTTATAGTTATAAAATGTGAACTAGTATTTTTTCATAAAATTATAGGTATAAAATATATGCACCGATATTCCACCGATATTTAAACCGAAATTTCCCCGGTATACCGGCGTACCAGTGTATCGCTCTCGACCGGTACGAAGCGAAATCCGGTATGGTACAACCTTGGTTGAAACCACTTGGAGTTTAAGCCTAATTAAATTGATTTATATAACAATAGACTAATATGATTTGAATAAATTGATTCTTGATTATTGTTTATTGATTAATCGAAAAATTAGTTTTTGGTTCACCGGTTTTGTACAATACAGTGACCTATGCGCAAAATTGATAGGATCGCAAATATATATGTTTACTTATTTGATATTCCATGCTTGGGTTAAATTCCTTTGATGGGGTATGCTTAGAATAGCCAAGTGGTCAAAGGTTATCTTCGAGATTGATTCAGAAAACCTCATAAGATTCATAACCTCCCCAGCGGAACCGCCTTGGTATATCTCAGGTATGATCGAAGAGATAAAACTAAAGATGCACCAAATACCTTATTGACTGTTCGACATAATTATAGAGAGGGAACCAAGCAACTGATGGACTCGCTAACCATGTCACTGATGACATCCAGACGGGGAATTTATCAATAAAGATCTGGGACCAGAAAATTCCAACTTTTCTTACGTAGATTGTATTAAATGACTCTATGCATACTACATACCCACGTACAATCGTTATCTAGTTTAATAAATTTCATGTTTCAAAAAAAGAAATTACCATCATATTCGTGTATGGGCTTACTTTATTCCAAGGACTAGTATCCACCGAATCACTGAAATATAATTTGGTGGTGTCATCCTAATTTATAAAAGCAAGCACGACGGTAATTTTTTTTTTTGAGTCTCTACGATACAGAAAAGAGCAACCTCGATAGCATCTGAATTGTTTGAAATCTCGTAGATAGCATAACCTTCTCCAGGTGATGTTATGATAACATATCTTTCTCTATGTGATGCTAGAGATATGCAACATCACATAGATAAGGCTATGCCCTCGGAGATTAAATGTCCGACTTGAACAGAGACTCAGTATCAAGCCAATAATTTTGTTTAATTTATGTTGTATAAATTTGGTGGTCAAGTTAATCATATAATCAATGATCAGACATCAAAAATATATGTACTGATTAAATGTTTACAGTTTGATTTAAAAAAATAGATGACTAAAATATTAGAAATCAGTATTTGTTGTATTAGTGTGGAATAGAGTGATATGGACCGATACGGATCCATGTCAATATAATAAAGACTGATAAAAAATTGAGACAAAAATATGCCGATGCATTAAGGATCTTGTGTTCGTATTACTGATACAAATACGTAACCGATACGGCAAGCCATGGCTACAAATATGTCAGTAAGGTCAGGGACAGAATTAGGATTATCAATGGGTCTGGATTTTTTTGATATTACTGGACTCAGACCTGGATACTACTTATAAAAGTTGGGTCTGGTTCCTAACGGTTCCGGATCTGATTTTTAAACTTGATGATCCAGAACCGGACCCGTTAAAATCCAGATACCAATCGGTTCCGGAAATCCATTAGGTACTGAAAAACTATTAATTTTTTTAAAAATCTTGATATCTTCTTCTTTTTTGCTTGAATCTAAATTATGTTTTTATAAGTTTATTGTTATCTAGGAATTACTAGTTAATCCAATCTACATGATCCCTTTAATGGGTAGTCCATCCATAAAACTTGTTTTACCCATTAGTCCATTTTGATATTTTTGGAGCAAAAATCTTATTCGTTGGTCCATTACATGTGATGTGTATATCATGTGTTTTTTATATTCTAAAATCACCCTTTTTTCTTATAATACAGAGGAGAGAGGGAGAGTTTTCTTCTTCTATAATCATCAAGATGAGAGATGCATCTATCTTACTCCTTCTTCTTTTTGGATCTATAGTTTTGAACCCAAAATGATAAAAGATCGAGATCGAGATGAAGATTTTGATTTTATTAATTTTCATGATTGTTGATTTGTATTTTAAAAATTAGGTTTTAATCATAAAGAATAAGATATGGTGGAAAAGGGGG
>JAJJMC010008078.1:1154773-1213984 GCA_023531435.1 Papaver californicum | reverse complement strand
TCTTCTTCTTCACTGGATCTATAACAGGGTTTTTGATCCGTTTTTTTGTTGACGATCGTTGATGAATTTTTGGTATTTCAAATCTGTTTTTGTTGATGAGTTTTTGGTATTCAATTTCATTTTTGTTGATGAATTTTTGGTATCCAAATCTGTTTTTTTTTCTTCGTATTTTCATTTTGGTATATTCATTTTAATGGAAGAAACAGAGAAAGAAGTTGTTTATCTTATATCTGCACATACCACAAGAAGGGCAGTCGGGTCTTTTTATAATACCAAAATATTTTTAGACCTCCGGTTAAATGGTTTTTCTGGATGGACCATATATTAAATGGATCCGGGGATTTTCGACCAACCAGTAAATTTCCCTGTTGTTATATCTTTATTTATTTTGTAAATAAAAATTAAATATAAGAGAAAAATGGAAAATAAGAAAAAATCAAAGTCAAACTTGAGAAAATCATTTTAATTTTGATAAAAAAAATTAATAAAAGAATGAAATAAACGGGTACCCAATATCCTCGGGTACCAACCAGGTATACCCTATTGGACCCAATAAGATTTCAAGTCCAAATAAGGTATACCCGTCGGGTATCTAAATGTCTAATGGGTCCGATTCTAGGACCCAGAACCGGACCCTAATCAATCGGGTCCAGTTCGGTTCCGGGTAATTGGGTACCCATTGACAGCCCTAGACGGAACCAAGTGGGTGTATGTGGATTCTACGTACCCCCAATATTTTGAATTTGAGTAGAAATAGGCTTGGATGTAGGGTATTCTTTTTTTATCTTGTGGGTGCAAATATATAAGGTAAAATCTAAATTTTGTGTCTTTAAGAGCAATTCCAGTGGGAATTGGTATATTGGTATATTAGCCTAGCCACGTGGATAGGAAAACTAAGTCTTGGGCAGTGGGAAATTGGCTAAAAGACTCAAGCTGAACCGATCGAGGCAATATGAGCTGCTCGGCACAAGTTGGCTCTACAACGGTCATATCACAACGGCCAAATCCAACGGCTATAATAATCCATCCCTATAAATACAACTCAAAATCAATCTTCTCTAATCACCAAAATCAATCTTCTCTACTATTTTCTCTATATATTTTCCACAAACTTTTTTTTTATTATAATTCTCATTCTCAATTTTTTTTTAAACTACCATTTCTCAATCTCAAAATATTAGTCGATCAATAAATAGAAAACCACCCAAGAATATGTACAGTGAACCTCTATCGACTCAACAATAAAATTCAGATAAAAAGAACAATCCGAGAGTATTTTTTAGTCGAGAAATAGCCACGGATAAAGGTCATGTATCTTCAAAAACAGGGTGAGATGCTAAACATCAAAAACCAAGAGGTTCTTGGTTTGAAGTTAAAGAACTTTATGAAAAACTTGTTGATGGTGCTAAGATTATTGTCAATAAATTTCCTTGGAGGACTTTGTACCATATGAAGGCGAAGAAAAATTTGGTCAAATTTCCATCTATGTTGTTGGAACGTTGGTGGTATAGTAAACACACGTTTCATTTTGGAAACTTCGAAATAGGTATGTAATATATTTTGATTTATAATATTTATGCAATCAATACGATTCATCTATGAAATTAATAATCTTAATTTTTAATTAGATTTGTATTACTGCTTGGGATAGCTTGCGGTCTGGGAGATAATGTTCCATTTGACCAACAAGGTTGGTTGGAAGAAGACCAATATAAACAATCACTTCCGTTGTACTTTAATGTAACCAACCATCTAAATCTTAGAAGTGATGGATTTGCTAATGCCGGTTTAAAGGCATTTATAGTCGATGGATTATATGCTGATATTGATCCAGAAAATCCAGACCTTCACAACAATACACAAATTGCCAAGGTCTTTATTTTTGGATATTTGGTGTGTATTTTTTCCCCAACTCAAAAAGTTATGTTGAAGTAGGATGGCTAGAGGCGTTGTAAGATATGGAAAAGGTTGTTGATTATGGTTGGTGCTCCGCTATATTAGCCGAGTTGTATGTTAGTCTCGATGTCGCATGCTTAGATGGGTCAAACCTCGAAGGCCTATGGGGAGTCCTTGAGGTAAATATGATAATACATTACTTTGGATTTTATATAACAAATATTTATAGCAACATAAACTAATCGTACGTTGTTTACTTCATATTTGGTGGTATACATATACCAGTATTAGTCTACCAAGACTGAATAACTACACCAGAATTTTTCCCCCAACAACTATAAAGTATGAAGCCGATAACTCGCACAGGGAGCAGCACTCCGAGATAATATCTATCTGCGGAGAACCCAAATGGATCTTAAGACCAGACAAAGTGTTATTTGGAACCCGTATGAGAATTATGTTGAGATGAGTTCATATGTAGCCATTAGGATCAGAGAATTTTTAAGGCGACGCCTGTTACTCTACAGTCAACTCAGAGATATTTGTGTTTATTTGGGGAGAGATGTGCTAGACAGGTATTTGGTGAAATTTGTATCCCAGCGAATCCTCCATAATCCACTATCCTTGGATCGTACTGTATAAGACGGCGGGATCGGGGGTTAGAAAGTGTATGATACATTATTCCTCCATTGTAGCAGATAAGTACTATAATTGGTACTCAAATGTTACAAAGTCGATGGTTAATACAGAAGTTATGAATATAGGGATGCACAGGAACCGAAGATCGAACCGGAACCGACGGAACCGTACCTGAAACGGACCGAACCGAGAGTACAGGGTACAGGTACAAAAAAAGGGAACCGGGTACACCCGGGTACCAGGTACAAGTTCTACCTAGGAACCGACCTGTACCAGACCGATTGTACCGAATGCTTTAAGCCGTTGATTAGATATAGGAATTTTAATCTCATCCGTCTATTTCTAAGTTACTCAATCGATAAAAACTGGGAACTTTAGCTTGACCCCTTGCACTGGATCGATTAAAAATTTGAAAACCAGAGAGAGATGGAAGAGGAAGAAGGAGAAGGAAAGAATTACAATAATTCTAAGAAGAGTGAAATTGGGAAACCTTTGATTCTGTTAATATGTGGAACATTAGTATATTATCATTGTGCTTACAGAAATTTAAGTTTACTCTCATTGATTTCTGATGTATTGATTGTTCTTCTCTGTTCCTTAGATATCATTGGTATATTCTTTCGTCATATCAGTATCACGTAAGTTAATTCCCAATCCATCTCTCTCTTTCAATTTTTACACATTTAGGTTGTTAAATTTTGAGTTTTACTTGTAATTGTGTCTTCAAAGTTTGTATTTTTTTATGGTGATTATGTTAAACTAGGGTTCTTAATTGCCTATATTGTTGAATTATGGCTTTTAGTTAATTTTCCATGATCCCCCTAATTTGGTTAGGTTAGGGTTTTGGATTACTAATGTTGTTGAAGTTTAGAGTTCTTATCTGTGGGTTTTCGTCAATTGGTCCAATTGTTGTTCATTGATGAGAGGAATTAGGATTTTTCATCTGTCTCATGTAGTTTAGTTTCCCCAAATTAGGTGTTAGTGTTGTATTAAAGTTACATGTCTTGGTCTGTGTTAGGTTCAAGATTAAGGGGGATGAATAATTCTTACAGTACTGAGAAAACTTGGGTTATTTTACATGAACATTGTAAATATTTGGTTTGTCCTGATTCAAATTGTTACAGGGTTCCGGTCGATCCACTTGAATGGAGGATTTCTCAGGACACGGCAAATGCCATTATTGCTATTCTGGATAATACATTAGGTGTTGCGGAGTCTGTTCTGAGAGTTGCAGCTACATGGCATGACAAAATACTATTCATTAAGGTTATAAATCTTATCATCCTTTATATTGTTTGTTGTATCTTTTTGTTATATCGTTATCTTAAAATTAAAGGGGATACACTCTTATATGTAGCATATTATGGATTTGTAATATCCTTGGATAAGCATACTGAAATCACTTCACTAAGATGGTATATTGTTGTAGGATACTTTATCATTTTCAGTTTAAAACCAATTGCAATGTCTGGTTTAAGGGGCTACTATTCTCCTTAGGTGGTTGTTATTCTTTACTTGCTATTAGCTTTGGGACGAGTTGCCTCAAGAGCTACAGTTGCTTATGCTGGTAAATTTTGGTTATACTGTTTTCATATCTTCTTTCATCTTTTCTGATTAACCAATTTCTTATCGCCATCAGACTATCTTGAGATTTAGTATCTTGTGTCTATATTTTGATAACATTAATGTCTGGAATTCGGATTTATAGTTTAGGATTTGATTATTCTCCAAGGCCATCATCTTCGTCATGATAATAGAACAATCATGCAGTCAACCTTCGACCCAGTGCGAGGTTCAACACAGTGTGACGTCAATCTTTTCCAGAGGAACATTAAGAAGTTTTACGTCCAACGAGCCTAGTCATGATTGTTCTATTGACAAATTTGACCTGCAACTCGTTGACGAACTTGAGCCTTGTACTTCCTGGAGTATGTGTTATTAGTGTAGGATTGGATACAAGACCTGTACTGTCTGCCTTTCTCGCAAAGAGATGCCAAGGTCAAATATAATTAGATAGTAGCAGGAAGCCAAGAACAATTGTGGACATAATCGTTTGGTTTGTTTTTTGTGTTTATCTGTGTATGTCTTCCATTTTTTGATGTTTCACTTTAAACTTATAATCTACTACTTGGATTTATTTTTAAGCACATGACATAATTTCATAGATTGTCACCTTATTAGAATACTTGATAGTGTGTGCCAAAATATGGTATCGTTTTCAATTTTAGATTAGAGAGAAGAAAAAAATAAAAAAAAGAAAAAAGAAAAAAAGGGAGGTACGGGACCGGAACCGACCGGAAAAAAGGGTACAGGTACAAGAACCGAAACGAGAGTAGAGGGTACAGGGTACATGTACACGGGTAGAGAACCGACCATAGGGAGGTACATGTACACGGTTCTACCAAGAACCTAGCCGAACCGACCTTTGTGCACTCCTATATGAATATCTATGAGGTTGATATTTCCCTAACAGGAAGACGAAGATCGGGCTTGCTTCTACCAACAGTACCAGCACCACCGGTTCCAAGTTAGTCGTTTATCCTTCAGCAAAAGCTTCCTCTTCATCAGCCCCTCCAATAGGTCCTTATACAGCTTGTTCTTCAAAGGTTGGGTCCATTTGCCAGAATTGAGTTGGGAGATCAAGACCTATAATCTCCAAGGAGAGAGTTATACAATTCCAATTGTCTCACAAGGTATGGAGCGAACAAATTCTTATACAGGCATATCGACCTCTTATGATCAATTGGCAGAACATATGAATCAGAAGGAGTTAAGAGATCAGTTGAAAACACGTATGTACAACCAACAATTGCTGGCATTGACAATTCCATGAGCCTCGGTCCCTATCTTATGGAACATTACAACTTTCCCATGGGGAAAGAGTGCGAGATACACAACAAGGATCTCCATATTATCCAGTGCAACCTTCACAATCAGGATCTCGTCGATCTAGTCCACAAGATCCTAATCAAGTTTACAGAAGACAAATAGACTTTGGCACCTCTTCATCTCAGAATTGTGATTTCCTTGGATCTGATGATGGATGTCAATCTGCAGAAGCAACTCAAGGATTTGGGAGTATACTGGACCGGGGCTATTATGAGAGGAACTGGTATGGGAAAGCATTGTTTATGTTTTATCTAATATTTGTAATTAAAAAATTGAGATTAAATTTATGTAATTAGAACTAATCTATAAAAAGAAACTAGTAATTTTATTACATATTCAATTAAAATTTACAACAATGTCTTTTCTGAAGTAATATATCTCTACACTTTAATATTTCATACGTGCAATCAAAAATCCTTCAGGATTGCATAGCTTCATAAGCAAAAGTTTTCTTTTTCCATCTTCGTCATTCTTCTCGATCTCGCATTACAACTTTAAAATTAGCTCCCCCCTTACTCGCACTACAAAAAAAACGGGTTTAAGCGACATGTCGTTTTAAGTTGCTTAACCCCTTTTAAGTCGCTATAACCATTATAACGACTAAAAGTGGCACTCGCTAAGTTGGTTGCCCAAAGCCATGTATGTCAAAGCCTTGAGCGACCATGCAATCGCTCTAGTAATAAACCAACTAACCTTAAGCGAGTACTTTTCTCATTGCTTAACATTTAGACCAACTCACATGGTGCAAGTAAAATAGTGATCGCTGAACATCTAGACCAACCAATATAGCAAGTAAAATATCAATCGCTTCAGATATACCAATCATTCTAAAGAAATTAAAATACTTAGTTGATAGATACATGGAGCAACTCGACCTAAATTTGATTGGTTAAGGTTTTAAGCGATCAAATTGTTTTGCTCGCTAAAAGCGATTTCTGATTTTGATTGGTCTGAATTTGATTGCTCAAGCTTTTGAGGTAGCAAAGTTTTTACTCAAGTTGATTGCTTAAAGTTTTAAGCTTTTAAATTTTTGCTTGCTAAAAATAATTTCTAATTTTGATTGGCTTTAAGTTAATTGCTTAAACTTTTAAACTATCAAATGAAAGTGATTTTTGGTTTTGATTGGTCTAAAATTAATTGCTTAAACTTTTAAACTATCAAAGGTTTTTACTCAAGTTGGTTGCTCGTTATTCTGATTTAGATAATCCCAAAGTAAAATTAATACGGAACAATTATGAACCAAATTAAAAATTAAAAATTATATTATATTTTATTGTATCACAGAATTTAATTTATATCATTTCTTAAGAAAATTACACTATTTACAAGAAAGAAAAAAAGAAATACTATCTAATGATTTATTTTTCTCCATCCGGGTAATGATGGTTGAGAGCCTTGATCTTTGCTTAACTAAGTTGCCCACTAAGAAAATGATTGGATCCAAGATTTTTAAGGACCACCTTCAAATGCAGTGAGGTCTCACCAGCTTGAGTGTTCTCTGCAACAACAATAATGGTCAGTTAATGTGACACATCCATTTGAAAATTAAATTTACAGTAAGAAAAATTCAGGGAAAATATGGATAATACTAATATGACAGAGATAAATGAACATAATTACCAGTTCTTAACTCAGATGGCAACAATCCAAATCTCTTGGCCAAATAAGAAAAACTTAATAGTATAATAGTTGCTATACTAATCGAATTAAGAAAATGCTTGCAATGATTGAACCATAGACACTACATCTACACATGATACATAACAATAATTCTTCCAAATCTAACTCGGTGAATGGATTTTGACGCCGGACCTTATTCCCATCTTCACTTACAACCTGCAGATTTCAGCACCAAAACAACATGTGAATGGACACGTAAATATGATTTTAATGTGCAGGACATGATCACAGAAAACAGGAAAAATGAATCTAACCACTTCTAAGCTTCGAAGAATTCGCCAAATTTGCATTACTGAAATAATACTCAACCTACAAAATCCAAAAAAATCAAACAAGTAAGAACACAACACTCAATCATTTTTCATCCATAATCCCAACCCACTACTAACAAGTAACAGTGTCCCACCAGGTTATCGAAGACTCGAATAGTCTCGTTAACAGGGTCCAATCATTATATGAAATTGAAATAGCCCTGCAAGGCTGCAACAGTGACCAACTCCAAAAACACGATCAACATCTCCATTTTCTACTCATCAAAAAGCCTGATTAGTTATTAATTAATCAAAAACATAAACAAGGAGATTGAGGTTTTGTTCAATGTCTGCTATGTCAATCTGTTCCATTGATTTGGAGATGTCATCCACAGAAAACGGTATGCTGCATTCATGAATGTGAAAGATAAGTTATAACAAATGTAAGACATGAAATAAAATAGGTTGTAGTACGTTTTTAAATGGTTGTTGTAGGAAACAAGGAAAACAGTACCTAAAATCATCGTCTAATAAGAACGAAATGCTGATACCATTGTTTGAATCCTCGGTCATCAAAACTCTCATACTTGAGATAACCTACCAATCAGAGAAGTATTTTATCCAAAAGGAACTAAAAATTAGTAATGATTAAGATGTAATTTAACCAATTCATTGATACTCACATCCGATGAGACACTATGGGTGCCGTATTTGTCATCCCAGTACATAGTACTAATTATGTATAGCTGTTGTATGCTGAGAACCTGCAAGGAAACAGAGAAGAATTAAAAAAACGCTGCATGCGGAAGAACCAAGACAATCCCGAATTTGTATTGGTTTGAGAGGCTCTAAGGGAAGAGACATACCGGAAAAAGTTCTTTTGTAATCTCGTTTAATGTCTTTTTTGGCTTTTGGTGTATGACCTGAATGAACAGAAGAATGCTCAAATACCCAAAGTATTTTAACTGGAAAAAAAAACACCTACAGAAGGTAAAAAGATTTGATATTTAGACCAGATAAAAGAGGCATACCAAAAATCCAACTGCCTGTCTAATATGCTTCATTTCCTCCCAAGCCAATCGCGTGTACTGTATACAATTTATGTCAAGGATAAGTTTCACCAAAATAATAACTAGTATGTGCAAAGAAGTGATTGGTTTACTCGCACCTCTTCAGTAGCTTCAACACACCATTGTTCTAACTCGGCCAGTCCGGATTTTACATACTCTCCATTACTGAATGAGCAACACTCACGACGCAAAAGAAGACTGCAAAATAAATGTTATGTAAAATACACAATCATTTCACATCACTAGCATGGAGAAGCAAGAATGGAATATCTTGACAACATTTACCTGTTGAAAAGCTGGACATTTATGAATGAGAATCTTCAACAAATGTGCAGAGACGATTTGGAGCAGAGAAGTTGGGTTGTTACAGGATTAGAATTTGAGCTACATAAAGTAAAGATTTGGAGTCCAGTTCATACCGAAAATTGGTTGTTGTTGGTATTTGGGTGAAGAACATGTTAGAAATTTAATGTCAAAACCATTGATATCGACTCCCATCTTTCTTACTAAACCAGACCGTATATCTCTCTCTCTCTCGAACCATGATTGTTTTTTCATTATCCAAGAAGCAAGGTTTGTTAATTCTCTCCCACTTCCAGCTACAAAATTTATAAATATAAATTTGGATTTTTGTCTAATTCCAATTCATTTTTAATTTTGAATTCATATGTGTGGGTTTTATGACAGAAATTTGACAAATTCAGTAACAAAATTCATAAGAATATTTTTGGATTTTTGAAAAACAAATGAGAGATGTGCAGGTCTGACTCGGAATCTTCAACAAATCTTCAACAAATGAAAAACAAAAACAAGATTGGAGAACAGAGACGATGAGAAGAGTGAGCCCTGACTCGGCGATGATGGTGGTGATGCTGCAGAGGTCGAAAATGAAAAAGAGAAAAGCAAAGGTCGAAAATGGTGGTAATGGAACCCTAGTTTTCTCCTAAGGCGGCTCAAATTGGGAGTGAGAGAAAAGCAAAGGTCGAAAATGAAAGAGAGACTTTTGTTTAGGGTTTTGATAAAAAAAAATCAACGGAGGTGATGGTGCCTCATACGGATCGTGGAAATATTTTGATGATCCAGATTCGTTGTTGGATGATCATACGGATTGTGTGTTAGTTATCATTTTGTGTTAGTTACCATTTTGTGTTAGTTATCATTGTGTGTTAGTTACCATCTTACTGAAACTTAGCCTTTGAAAGATGGATAACGAATTTCGAATGTCGAAAACGGATATTTCTATAGTAACCTAACGAATTTTGGAAATTATGATTCATCAAAAATATATTATTTATTTTTTTTGTAATTAGGGTTCTTAATTTGTCATTTGTTTATAAGTTATGATTTGATGAATAAGGTTGAACCCCAACAGAAGTTCAATTAAAAGGACCCAATTTTACGTGTCCGATAAGTTTAACGAGTTAGGGAAGAGGTTACTAAGGATATTAAGGTGTACATGAACCCTGAACCCCGAACCCTGAACCATGAACCATGAACCATGAACCCTGAACCCCAAACCTTAAACCCCGAACTATCAACCTGTCATGTTCGTCTTGTACACCTTATTATAATTAGTAACCTCTTCCCCTAACTCGTTAAACTTATCAGACACGCAAAATAGGATGTCTCATGTATGCAAAAACTTAAGAGTCGCAACATTAACTCTAAACTACGAGACATCAAGCTTTGCCTCCCAATTCCTTTCAATTGGGATGATCATATATTTTTTGTTATTAGGTAAAGCTTAACTGTATACAAGAAATTAAGCTACATCTCAATTTCTTTTAATTGAACATTTGTTGGGGTTCAACCCAATTCATCAAATCATAACTTATAAACAAATGACAAACTAATAACCCTAATTACAACAACAAATTTTTTTTGATGAATCCTAATTTCCAAAATTTGTTACGTTACGATAGAAATATCCATTTCCGACGTTACGATAGTAATATGCATATTACTCGACTATTCTGATCAATCAAAATTAACTATGATTTCTTCAATCTCACTAAAATTCACTCAATTGTTTATCGAATCGACTTGAATACACTCAATTTTGAACGAATATGTATTCAAGTCGATCAAAATTGAGTGTATTCAAGTCGGTTCGATAAAAACTTGTTAAAGAAAAAACAATTTGTGCATCCAAATTGAGTTTGTTTAATTATAGTCAATTTGGTCAACTCATGTTAAAGAAAAAACAATTTGTGCATCCAAATACTTACTCATGGTGAATTAAAACAATGATTTGAACAAGTTTTCATGTTTCCATTAAACAAATCCGAATAAGATTGTTGGATTAATACTAAGTTCTCAAGTTTTCATCCATTTACCTCACTAAATTTCACTCTATAGTCATCAATTATACAATTTTGTACAATGCTCAATCATTGTATGATTCCACTCGATTTAACCCAATAACCCTTAATCCTACTCGATTTCACCCAATAACCCTCAATCCTACTCGATTGATCTCGTTATTAATCAATTTCACCTGATTTTCGATCTCACCCATATGAACCGTCATTAATCAACCACCCATTACTTATCATTCTTACTCAAATTCACTCATTAACCATCAATTCCTTTTGATTTCAGCCAATAACCTCTTTCCCTATGTCAGAATCTTCATCGGTGCCCTAAACCCATCGATGTTTGGCATATTATTCTTAATAACCTCTTTCCCTAAGTCGGAATCATCATCGGTGCCCTAAACCCATCGATGTTCGGCATATTATCCTAAATAACCTTTTTCCCTAAGTCGGAATCATCATCGATGCCCTAAACCTATCGATGTTCGGCTTATTATCCTTAATAACCTCTTCCCCTAAGTCGAAATCTTCATTGGTGCCCGGAACCTATCGATGTTCGTATTATTATCCTTAGTAACCTCTTCCCCTGATTTGGAATCTTCACCAGTACCCTAAACCCATCGATGTCCGTCATGTACTCCTCATAGTGTTTCTTGACCTAATTCTGAATCGTCATTAAATCATAACACTAAAACAAATGACAAACTAAGAACCCTAATTATAAAAAAACCCAAATATTTTTGATGAATCCTAATTTCCAAAATCCGTTACGTTTTGCTTAAGACATCCGAAATCCTTATCAAATATTAGATACAGCAAACTTAGGAGGAAGGCTAAGAATAAAAAAATTTGACTAATGTCGCCAACATACCTATGATCTCAGCTTGGTTAACTGGGACTTACAGGCCTCAACCTTTTGGATCGTATGCTAGACTTTTAACTTTAGCTTGCAAAGAAAACTTCGATATAATGGTAGAGAAAGGACCCTCAGCAGGACTTATACCTTGTAACTAACACACAATGGTAACTAACACACTTTGTTAACTAATACACAATGGTAACTAACACACAATCCGTATGAGCATCCAACATCGAATCTGGACCATCAAAAAAAAATTATGATCCGTATGAGGTGCCTTATCCACCGTTAAACTTTTCTTTTCAAAACCCTAAGAAACAATTCTCTTCATTTTCGTTTTTTCTCTCTCTCTTCGTCTCTCTTCATCAACTGCACCATCACCGCCGAATCTGGAATAATGGGTAGAACAAGTGCTAGCAGGGTTGGTTTTAGAAATTTTGCTTCTGAAGCGAAACAAGAACCAGATCTAAGTGTTAATGTAAATGGATTGCATATGCCAAATCCTTTTGTTATTGGTTCTGGACCACCTGGTACTAATTACACTATCATGAAGAGAGCTTCTGATGAAGGTTGGGGGTTCTGTCATCGCCAAAACAGTAACATCTCTCTCTTGGTCTTGTTTTCATGTTTTGAATTTGCTAATTTGATGCTTGATTTCTGATCTGAATTGGAAGCAATAGTTATTGGAGAAGTCTCGGGATTTTATTGTAATGGGTTCTCTTTGATTTGGTAGCCTATTTCTCTTTGAAATTCGAAATTGAGAGTAAGAATCCATGCTTGCTACCCTGTTTCATTGTTTAACACATATACTCAATGGTTTACTGTAGAAACAGGGGAAAACAGGGAAGATAGTCTCTATGTGATCTGATTTTATGTTGGGAGGGTTTGTTCTATAACTATGTAATGGCTTCATATGTGTTTGTTTTATGTTGTTCCTCTTTTTTGGTTTGTTTTCTTCTTCGTTATTTTCTATTTAAGTTTCCCTGCTAGTCCCAAGTTACTGCTTCACAGGTATGTATATGTCCTGTGTTTGATCATTTGCAGGAAACAGTTGCTAACCATGTTAGGGGTGCTGGGCTGCTGGGTTTCATTCAATTGATATTTATAGACTAGAAATGCTTTTAACTTGGGTGTCTTCATCATGTTGTGCTGAAATGTATTAATAATTGTGCATGAGGGACAAAATTTTCCCCTTTTAAAATGAAAAATCAGTTAGCTGTGAGATTTTCATTAGGGATGCATATTAAGCAAGTCATATTTTGATTCATGTGATTTATATAACTTGAGTCTCGACCAAGCATTTCACCTGCATATCTCACACAAGTACTAGCTGATTTAACAAATTACTAAACTTTAGGAATGTAACAGGTGCAACTTCAGCAAGAACAACCTGGTAATCCCCTTTTTGCAGAAGACATCATTTCACGCTACCCTGGGATGAAGAGTGGAAAATCATGGAGGGAGGAACATGACTTATTGTTATTGCATGCAGTTTTAAAGTATGTTCGCCAGAATTTTATTTCATTGTGATTCTTAGATATGTAGCTTATTGCCGGAAATTATTTAGTTTTGCGTTTTTGTTTGCATTTCTTTTTAATTTTTTGGTCTTCAGAATATCATCTAAGTTTTAGCCTAGGCCTTGTTTCTTGGTTGTTATGCCATGAATATGAGAAACCTAGGTCCTTGTAATTGTAGTGTGGAGGATATAGTAGATTTTGAGTCTAAATTGAGATCTTAGCAAGTTGTTAGAGCTAGATTTCCACATTTTAACAGCTGCCGTCATCTAGCTTAAGTTTTATCCAAGGTACATGTTCTATGTTCCTAAGTTCTATAACTATCATGTGCAGTTATGTGACAATATTGGTTGGCAAGCGATTAGTCACACGCTGGCTACATGAACAGATGTGAGCTGCTGTTACAAATGGTTCGTTCTCAATTCTGATTTTTTTTGTGTCAGCTCGTATATCAGTTAATATCCAGAGTTTGTTCATATATGGTTCTAGAAGTCCTCACATTTTATGAAAATGTAATTTGTTTGTTTACTATTTGTTGCATGTTGCAGGTCGGGACTCCCTAACTATCCTCCTGCCATCACTAACCCACTCAGGTATATTACTTTGAAAACAATATCACAAAATCTACAACTCAGGACCTTTTAGGTCTTAGTGCCATCTTAGTTGCTCGACTTCTGAACTTGATTAAGATTTAGTAGAGGACATATTAAGGTTCTCAGAAACATTTACATTCTTATTGAGTTTCCATCTAGTTCATATTGATCAGTGTTGTGTTGATATTATCACTGCACAACATAAGCATGAAATGCAGATGGACACTTCTGAAAGATTGTACTCCAGCATAGAAAAACATTGCATTTAGCATATACTTCCTTAGTATAATTCACTTCCAATGGGGTTGTATTTCTGACATTTTAAACTGTGTTATTGTTTCAGCACCATATGTGATCCTTGAACATATTTCGCGGGGTAATTCCATCACTTGGGGGATTAAATCTTTCTCCAATATTAGCATTCCTCGTTTTAAATGCAGCAAGCAGCCCTGCAACTGCACTTCCTGCTGAACTTCCAATTACAAACGAAACAACAACAACATCAAGACAAGACCTTTCTTAATTATGTAATATGTGCTATTGTCTGTCTGCAGTAGAAAAATGAGGAGACGACCACGATTCACCATTTAAATCTAAATGTAATGAATTATTTTTGATGATTAATATGCACTATACGTTGCTTACTCGGAAAAAATAAATGTATGCAATAGCATATTACCAAGTACATCATCGTAATCATAATAATAATAAGTATTCACGTATTTCCTTCCTTTCTTCTAAGATACTATTTTCTTTTTTGGTAATTTTCCAATGATTTTTTTTTTGGTAATTTTCCAATGGAAGATTTACAGGTTTCATTTATTGAAGCTCAAGGATTAGTCTATTCATGTAGTTTCTGTTTTTTTTTTAAGTTATCAATTTCTTTTTCAAAGATTTTAGAATTGGATTTTGATTTACATACACATATTAGTCTTGATTTCTGATAATTCATGTAAGAATATTTTGAAGTTTCTCGATTTCTACATCTGGGGATTGGTTGAATTTATAACTGTTCTTGTTTCAGGAACAAGAATAGAACAAAAACAAGAACAAAGGCGAAAAATTGAATATGAAACGAAAATGCATGAATTTCACTTTCAAAAGGAAGTAGGATCATTACAATAAATTTACTATGGTAGTCCGTTTTTCTCCCAATAATAACAACCGAGGAATTACATGGTTTTAAACCTTTATAATAATTACCACATAACCCTTTGTTGTTCTCTAATGCATTAATAGGAGCCTCCTCCACTCGCTTTTCATTGTGGACAGTTAAATATAAAATAAAGTTAATATATTTGTTTATCTTATATATTACTTATTAATTTTTCATAAATAAATTATTATTATTTAAATTGTAAAAAGGTTACGAATATTTTACTAATTAAAATATATATAATATTTAGACAAAATAGTCAAAAAAGGGTGTTATAACCAAGTATAATTGTACTAAAATGGACGGATACGATTTTTTCCAATGAGTCACACGGATCACAATCCGTATGACTAGATAGAACTAGATATAAAGCGTTGATGGATTTTGATCACACGGTCTATCTTTCTCCTTCAAGTAATTAATTTTTTAACATGTGGTGGTGGCTTAAACTTAGTTGCTGAGAGAGGTTTGAGCAACCAATTCATTTTCTGTTGCTACGAGTCTGTGCCTCAAAGTCAATAGCTACATGATCACTTTTTTAGATGTTATAAATTACTTGAAAAACAGATCTAGCAATTAAACATATTTGGTCGTGGCTCAAACTTAGTTGCTGAGAGAGGTTTGAGCAACCAATTTATTTTGTTGTTGCTACGAGTCGGTGCCTCAAACTGAATAGCTATATGATCAACTTTTAGCTGCTATAAATTACTTGAAAAACGGATCTAGCAATTAAACATATTTGGTTGTGGCTCAAACTTAGTTGCTGAGAGAGGTTCGACCAACCAATTTATTTTGCTGTTGCTACGAGTCGGTGCCTCAAAGTAAATAGCTATTTGATCATTATTTTAGTTGTTATAAATTACTTGGACAAAGGATCTAGCGATTAAGTATATTTTTTCGTTGCTAAATAATAGTGGACACATGTTTATTGCCGCCAAAATTTCTGGCAGTTGCAATTTTAGACGCTTTAACTATTAAAGCGACTAAATTTCTGAGCTCTTGCTAAGATTTTAGACGCTTAAGCCCGTTTTTCTTGTAGTGTCGATATCGATTGACAACCCGGACTAAATCTATAAATTCTTCCACTTGTCTTCTTATAATTTGAATTCGAAAAAACAACCTAGGTACATTAAGGTTATTCGGGTTACCGGTGTCATTGCAAAGGTTTTCAGAGTTTCTGCTCCAGTAACTCATACTCACTAAACCATTTTGTCGTGCCTTATCCCTTGTAGGATAATATACAACAAAGTTTCCACATAGAGATAGATCTTCATCTATGGTAAATTCTGTCGGATTAATAAACGGTTGAGCCATATGGGTGTAAAAGAAGGTGGAGAAGGTGTGATTTTGGAAGTGAAAATAGTTGAATTTATATAACTATTTTATAGTTGTTGTATGAAACTAGCCGTTGTCGGCTCAACCTACGCCGATCGTCTCATTTTGCAACGACGGTCATATAATCAAGCGAGTATATATGATTTTAACTATAAACTAATTCAATTTTAAATTTCAAATTAAATGTGATTTGATTTCAAAAGGAATAAACAAGCTTCATAATTTGATTGAATTAACTAAAACTATGTTAAAACATTAGTCTTCATTACATTAATTTAATATGCTAAGCTATTTTACAAGATATAAACTAGGGCAGTAAAAATTAAATTAAATAAACACTTCAGTAAAAATCTCTAACAATCTTGGACCTCCTGTTTATCTTCATTTGATAGATCTTTCATTCAATGTGTTTTTCAAAAGATTTTCTCTGGTTTTTGTGACCAGTCATATGGTTAACTTTTAAATTTTCTTTTCCTTCAATTTCCTTTTCTTGAATTCTTCTTTTTCTTATAGCTGCAGATTTGACTTTGTTAACATATAAAAATTGAAGACCTCTTTGTTTTTTCTCATTCTCTATTTTTCTTATAACCATCACATATCTTAATAATAACATCTTTGAGTATGACTCCAAAAAAAATCAAGTTGGGTTGGGAGATCAAGTTGGGTTGTAATTTTTACCATGTTTTTATGATTTTATTTTCAAAAAAAGTTGAGATGGTAAGATTAAGATTGAAATGAAAATAGAAAAAAATTTGAGTGAAGAAGGTATGATTTTGAAGTTAAAAATATTTAAATTTATAGAAAGAGAATAAAATCCGTTGAGATTCGACCGTTGCCATCACACTCTCTCAATTTCTCACAATATTTCTCACAGGTCGCCCGTTATATAAAGTTAAAAGAATAAAATCAGGGATAATGTGAGAGTAGACCCAAATGAGTTTCAGCCGGGATCGAGAGAAAACTCTAAACCTCTTCCGACACTGAATCTTCCAGGCTAATTGAATCTCCTTCTCTTTAATTGTACCCTCTTTAATGTTTTAATTTAGTGTTATCAACTGTTTCGGTTATCTTTTGCATGCAAATCTTCATTACTTAAATTTGTCTGATAGGAATAACTTTTCATGTGTTTTGTCTTGTCGATGTTTGTTGTATATTTAAATCCTTCAATAATTAATGTTCCTATATCTATAAGCGTTCATCTTACGTGTTTCTTTTGCAGACGGTTTCCATAAATGAGTTTCTAAATCACGGCACCTGCTTACACAGGTTCAGGTTGACATGTGTTCCGTATATGGTATCTTGTAAGCTTGTCAAGTGAAATAAGTTTCTTTCGATAACCTTTGTCCCATCAAAAACTTCACCTTTGGTTTATTATAGTGGCTATACATTTGGCATCTAGGTTTCCAGAAAATTCCCTTTTGAATCAAATCCCTAAGATGGTTTCTTTATCAGGAAATCAGTTAGCTACAATTACTTCTCAAATGGAAAGCACCAGATTACTAGAAAACATCGTGATTCATGATGATATTGATGTTCAAGAAGGAATTGATAATTAGTCCATCAGTATCATTGTTAAAGTCTTTAGAGAAGAGCCCATGTCAGTGGGAGAAGCTGAGAGAGCTGCTAAGCGTATCTGGAAAAAAGTGGGAAATTTCTTCAGTTATCATGACAAAAATATGTTCTTCATCAATTTTGAGACAACAGCAGATAAAGATTTCATACTCAAGAAAATATACTCCCCCTTTAGTGGTCATTTGGCTATTTTACATCACTGGGATCCAATGGTAGAAGCCAAAAATTAAATTGGAAAACAATTGGAGCAGAGTTTGCGCTCTGGTATCAACCTCAAGAATATCAGACAAGAGCATTTGCAGAGAAGAAGGGCAGATTTTTAGGCATTGTTCAAGAAAGTTAATCCTCCGAATGGAATTGCAACTATGCATAAAAGAGTTATTGTCAAAGTACAAATCTCCGTTGATATACCTTGGAACAGGGGCTTAATGGTCGAAAGAATTAATGGAGATAGCGTTAAACTCATATTTCATTACTTAAATCAACCTTTCAGAATCTGCCCCAAATGTTATGTGGTTAATCATAAGAAGGGTGAATGTAATGCAATTGCCAATAGATTGTCAAAGGAAATGCAATAATTGAATAGATTTATTAGAACTATACCTGCTCCAAGAACATATAATACAAATGAGAGTTGTTTAACTGATCTTATTGGAGAAGAATCAAGTCACCACTCACCTGGAAGTACCTCTTTGTATGATAAAGGAAAAGATGTAATAATGGTTCCAACAGAAGCTAGAGGTAGTAAACGTCTTCGCCTTGAAGATTTGAGCTCCACGTAACAAGGGGTTATCGTAGAAACATTAGGACCACAAGTACCAATGAAACTCAGAAGGAACATCCTGAATATGTGAAGCAGGTTTTTATCCATTCGACTATTTGTTATACATGTCTTTGTTTTCAGTTTTATTTTCATTATTTTGTCTTTGCATTTAGTTTTCCCTCTATTAGATTCGTGTTCCTATTTTCTACAAGTCCTAATTCCTTTTTCCATCTCTGTGCTAGTAGGTTTCTTAATTTTACTCTCTTTTTACCGGTTTATGCATAACACAGTTTCATTATTTCTTGTCCTAGTAAAATGAAATGACGAGTGTGTAAACATCCTCTAACTGACGGAGCTTGTCAGGATGTCTTGGTCAGGATGTCTTGGTCAGCAAGCAAGCGTAGACGTTTTAACATTTTAATTTATAATTATTAGTTTTCTATTTTATATATATTTGATGATTTTATTTAATTTTATAATTTTTAATAAATAATGCTTGATGAACTAAAGCATATGAATTTGCGCTTAAAATGGATGAAAATTAGATATCGAAGGGCAGCCGCGTCGGTGCTTGGGGCACTCACTACATTTTTAAATTACATTTCTCTTTGGTTGACCTCGGTACTTCTTCTCCTGTACGATGGGTCTCTCATCAAGCTAATAAATGCATATATAAAATTACATTCAAAGGAAAACAATAGCATGCACAAGGGATTTTATGTGACAAGAAAATATATTGATTGAGAGATTTTATTCACCGGTCAAAGATGGTGTTAGGAAATAAAAGTCAAGATAACACATTTCAAACGATTAGGCAAAGAAGCAGAGATTTATAAAAGAGCGAGAAACACACAATCAAAATCTTATAAAAGTTCGAGTGGATGACAGATGTAAAAGAGTGAAAATATCATTGCATGATCGGCACGTACGATCGTGAAAGTGTTAGTACTCTGATCGATACAGAAAGCATTAAATGCAAATAGAACGGGAAAAACAGGAGCAATAATGCGCATAGAGCGGAAAAGTGAAAACATTAATTGCTTAAATTACTTTAACTGCATAACCGACACTGAGGATTGGGAAGAAGATGACTCATAAAGTACGAAGAGCACGTGTCAATAGTACAAGGTAACGAGCCAAAAAGGCGAGAGCATGACAGTGCATAAGAAAGAAGCTGCCTGTCAACCGCACGATCATCCTGATCCGAAGATAATCATAAAATATAGAGAACGCAAGGAAGTATCGGGACAAGAGGTATCAGACCAAAAGAATACAGTGGAACGATAATCAATAAATTGACATACAAGATAGGGAAAACATGACTCATCAAACTCAAAGGATAGGCAGAAAGGAAAAAGAGAGAGGCCCATTGAACAAACTATAAATAGAGAAGTTCATTCAACAGAGAGGGGGTCAGAAAATTTGGAAGAGAAAAAGACGAAGGAAAGATACTGGAATTAGAGAAAAGCTATTAGGTATGTATTTACAGAGTGATGCAGTATGAAATTATTGATGTATGGATACACTTTTTTCCATACTTGTAAAGATCTTGAAATTGATAGATATAGTTCTAGTAGAATGTCCAATTTGGTGAATTGTTGTTCTAATCTTCTTCATGACTGATGTGCTTATATGTCTTGATTAGAATATTAAGTTGATATAGTGTAACAAAATGAAAAATAAGGATTTCAGTCTAGATCTTTTGACAAATCATTGGTTGTTCATGCTGATGAAAATTTTTGCATAAACAATTTGGCGCTAGAAACATGGACTGTGTCAAAGGATTTATCCTACCTGTTGTAGAAAAATGTTTTTTTTTTCTGTTATTTTTTGTATTTAAAACTAGAGAAATTTAGTACCAGGAGATTGATAATCATATGGAAGATTTTCATTAAAGTGAAATGTCAGAAATTTTTGGCTTGAATGAATTTTTACTAATAGAAGAGTTTTATTGCAAGAAATTCCTTGTATGATTTTTTAAAATTAAAGTTGAATTTCAATGAAACTTGGGAATCTTTAGTCCGAATGAATTTGTCCTAATAACTGATTTCTTTTATCTTGCGTGTAAATTTTAAGATTGGAGAAGTATTATGATAGACGTTGGTTTTCTCTCCACCAAAAATATAGTTAGATTTCAAAAGAATTAGAAGATCCATAAATCTGTTTTTATTTGTTTCTTTGATCAATTGTCTTGTTGAAATTATATGACTAACTTTTTAAAGCTATTAGCTATTAGCACAAGGAAATTTTTCAGAAAGCATCTGAGAAAGAAAATAAACAACCAAGGGAAAACAAGCCAGAAGAAGATATGTCACAAGAAGCAAATTCTGGAAATCAAGAAAGTAACACAAGTGGAAATTATCACCAAAGGGAAGAAGAGAGTGAGACAGAGGTTCAACAGAGTGATTCAGGAAACCATACACCTTTTCAAGAATATACATCAAATACTATAGCCCAAAATCATTCTCCACCTTAGGAGGATACCCGAAATAATGTAAATTACTTACAAAATTTGATGGAGGAAATGAATTGGATGCGAAGGGAACAAAGAGTCTGTGTTGATCAAATTGCATCTCTGACCAGGGAAAATCAAGCATTAAAGGATACAATTCAACGTGGGGAGAGACCAGGTACAACAAGACCACGAGACCAAGAAGTAACTTCTGGTAGACAAACACCCAAAAGTGTAAGGGACAATCGTGATCAAAGAATGGTATTAGCGGGATCATCATCTCGAGCAAGGATGCAACGGGAAAGCCAGGAGATACAACGTACACAATGGCAAAGGTGTTTTGAAGCAATGGAACAAATGAAGGATGAATAAAAAATTTGAAGAATAAAGAAGGAGGGATAATAGAAGAATTGTTGAAGGAAGCCAAGCGAACACCATTGGCTCCACATTTAGCATGTGCACAATTGCCTCGAGAATACAATATTCCGACGTTTGAATGTTACGATGGGACAAGGGACCCGACTTCGCATTTGAAGTATTACAATCGGGTAATGTCACGTTGGAACCGAAATGATGCTATAATGTGCCGGTGTTTCCCCTCAAGTTTGAAAGATTCGGCATTAGCATGGTATGACAAATTGCAAGAAAATTCCATTTAATCATATGCGCAATTAGTTCGGAAATTCCTCGAGGCGTACATGTATAACAAACCCGTCGATTCGGGGATAGATAGGTTATACTCACTTGCTTCATGGCCAGAAGAATCAATTCAAGATTATACAGCCCGATGGCATGCAATTTGCCAGGCAATCAGAAATGTTGAGTCAAATGCTGCGGTTAACCATTACAAGTGGGGAATAACAGACCGAAGATGCCAGCTTTTTGTTGACATTCATCACAATAACCCGAAAACTGAGGGACAACTCAGAGAAATAATAGAAACATGTGCAAGGCGACAAGACGTTCAAGAACAATGTCCAAGATTAACCTCATGACAGCAAGGTGGTACAAAAAGAACAAATTCAATTGAAACATCACCAGAGCCAAAGAAAAAAATTTCTAATAAAGATGAAGCTAGCGAATCAAAACGCCCACGAATATGGGATAACAAAAAGTTCATTCAGCAATTTCAAGAAATAGTGTTTACAAAAATTAACATTTCATATTCTGAACATTTCAAAATCATAAAAAATAAACCAGACTTTCCGTGGCCGCTTTCAAAAGGGCGACAACCGGAGTTTACGCAGAAATCAAAGGACTACTGTGACTATCATTGCTATAAAGGGCATACAACAGATCGATGTAGAAACTTTATTATTCTGGTACAAAGGATGATTGATGCTGGAGAGTTGAAAGAATTTATTCAAACACCCGAACCAACAACAAGATCAGATAAAGGGAAGGCAGTTCATATCCCATACAACAAACAAACTAAGAGATACAAATGTGAATGCTGCGATCAACAAAAAATTATGCAAGAGGGTCCGAGACCATGAATTTTTAAAGTATCCGGAAGGATAACATAATCATGGGAAGACTGGATGGCATCCCCTTTGACTTTCTCAGCGGGAGAGGTGGATCAAGAAATCAAAATGCATAACGACCCTCTGGTCCTTACTTTGCCGATGTCCGGATGGAATGTCAAAAAAATTCTTCTGGATGGGGGAAGTTCTTTGAATATCATGTTTTATGATACATTTTGCAAAATGGGACTCAGTGAAGATCAATTAATCCATCTCATTATGTAATCTATGGATTCAACAGAATAGCTTCAAGACCAAAGGGAGAAATTGATTTGGAAGTCTCTGCTGGACCGATAAACATTTTGACAAGGTTCAGTCACAGTTTTTATAATTAAATTTTATTACTTTAATTATTCACTTTTTATTGTACATTTGTATTAAAGGATTTCCAGGATGTGAGGAAGAGGATCCACAGGATATTTTGAGCTCTGCAAATTCACAAAGGTGGGAAGTCTTTGTTGATGGGTCCCGAAATAAGGAAGGTGTGGGAATTGGTATTGTAATTATTGCACCCATGGGTGAACGGATGATATATTCATTTCGACTTGAGTTTGATGAGCATACAAATAATATAGTAGAATATGAAGTTGTGGTTCATGCTCTCAAGCTCATCATTGAGTTAGGAATCAGCAATGTCCGGCTTACAAGCGATTCACAGCTGATAATTCGACAGGTTGAATTAAGATACCAAACATTCGACGAAGATTTAACAGATTACAAAAATCTTGTGCAAACTCTAGCAAATCATATTCCAAGTATAGTTTTTCGGCATCTGTCCCGAGACAAGAATCGACATGCTGACTCACTAGCATTCATTTCATCAATGATAAGAGATCCCAATGTTACATCCATCAAAGTCGGACGAATATATGAACCATCCATAAAGTTAAAGACAGGTGATAACATAGAAAAGGTGTAACCGAAGACATTGAGGATCCAAGAATACAAAACACCGCACCCATGCCTCAATAAGCAGATGATGAATTAAATGAACAAGATTGGAGGATCCCAATTCATCAATATTTACAAGATAGAATATTACCCACCAATTCTAAAGAAGCAAGGAAAATTCAACTGAAATCTGACAACTACCAGTTGCCGGATGAAATCCTATACCGCAAGTCCTTTTTAGGACCATTATTTCGATGCCTGTCACATAAGGAGGGATTCCGCATACTCAAATAAATACATTATGTAGATGCAGAAAATCACAGTGGAAGACGCTCACTCGAATTAAAAGCCAAAATGGAAGGTTATTATTGGATATCCATGTTCAAGGATTCGGAAAACATGGTACGAAGGTGCGAAGACTTCCAACGTTTCGAAAAAAGAATCAAAGCACCTGCTACAGAACTTAATCTTGTACTCAGTCCATGGACGTTTGCGAAATGGGGGGTGGATATTGTAGGTCCGTTAGTTGAGGGAACCAGGAAAAGGAAATACTTAATCGTGGCCACTGATTATTTTACTAAGTGGGTAGAAGCAAAAACATTAGCTCGAATCAGGGATTCGGATGTGTTCACATTTTTATTTAAAAATACCATCTGTAGATTTGGGATTCCGGCAGCCATAGTTTCTGATAACGGAAAATAATTTCAAGGAAAAAATATTGATATGTTGTTTGAAGCTTTCAACATTCGGAAACATAAATCCACACTGTTTTATCCCCAGAGTAACGGACAGGCCGAAGCTACAAATAAAACGATTGCACCAAATTTAAAGAAAACGTTAGATGGGCACTACAAACAATGGTGTGAACAACTTCATAACACATTGTGGGAATACCACACCACAAGAAAAGAATCCACTGGAGAATCACCGTTCCTACTCACTTATGGAACGGAAGCATTTTTACCAACATAAGTTATTTTTCCTACAACTAAAACGGAAGCATGGGAGAAAAATCTAAATTCAGATTTAATGTTACAAAAATTAGATGACTTGGAAGAAAAAAGAGAGGTGGCACTCCAGAAAATGGAAAATTACCAAAGAAAGTTGGCACGGAACTACCATAAGAAAGTCAAGTTACGAAACTTTTTTCAAGGACAATATGTCTTAAGTCAAATTTCGGAGTACCATCGGGATAAAAATGCAGGCAAGTTCGCACCAAATTGGGATGGTCCGTACACAATACAAGCACCAGCAGGACAAGGATCTTATTATCTGCGAAACATGCATGGTGAAGTTTTGCAACACCCATGGAACACACAATATTTAAAGCTATATTATCCTTGATCGATAATGCAATTACGAAAGTACATTGCATTCATGTTAGGTAAAGCATAAATACTGCACCTTCTCTTGAAAATCCTTGATTATTAATACATTTGACAATGGGATTTCATAATAAAGAGATGTCTGACATGAAAATATTAATTACTCCAGGAATATCTTATTATGGAGAACGCTTGCGATAAGAGAAACAATCGTAACTCAAGCACATAAAAATTTAGGTACGTATAAGCCCTTAAGAATTTCCATAAGTCCGACATTCTTATAAAGAAGGGATACCTAATTATATAATCAATGGTTATCGTTTTCAGGGTACGTTTGGGACTAACCTTGTAGCTTACTCCTGGCCCGGGTATGACTCGTATGTGTTGGGTTCCCGAATTACATGTTTTGAGGTATAAATACTTCGATGCAATGTACTCATAAAACAATTTGATTAACCGAATGATTTCATACAAATATGTTATTTTTTATGCAGGAATAGCATTCTTCAAAAGGATGTCAAAGGTAGATTCTAACTCAAAGTTACCAGTTAAAGTACCAAATTACAAGTTACAAGATACGAATCAATCTAGCGGAATACAAGTTACACAGAAAAAAAAAAATCAGATATCATCAAGCATCGGGAATGTTGCCTCTGGATGGCTGCGAAGGAACCTTCGGAACAGGAGCCCGACTATTGAGTATAGTGATGTCAGCTTGTGCACGATCCAAGGCAGTGTTGAATGACATTGCAATTTTTGCTTTTGCATCTTGTCTCACCCACATTGTGTAATCACATCCATATTCAATATCTAATTGAAGTTCTCGAATTTTTCGCTGACAATCTTTTACTTGCTCATCCAAGCGGGATCTCTGATCTTTTTCAGTACTCAATTCTCTTGATAGATTGTCATTTTTTTCTTTTTCATCCATAAGCATGTTTTCGCATGTTGTAAATTTGCTGGCCAATACACTAATTCAGGATTGAGCATCTCTAGCTCTGGTTGCGTAAAGAGTTATTTTACCTTGCAATGCTTGCACTTTAGAAGAATGTTCTTCCGTCTGCTTATTGAGCTTTTCAATTCTCCCATTTTTAATAGCAACATCTCTTTCCGCTTTCACAGCCCGAGCAGTTTCTTCATTAAGTTTCTTTTCAAGGCCTAACGAACAAAGCCAGTATTAAATATTATAAGAAATTTTATATACAAAAGCATATAACCCAAGAATATACCTCCATCGAGGGATCTAAACTCTGCCTCCTTAAGAACCAAAGTTTCCAGAGCTTGCTGATATTTTGATTCAGCTCTAGTGCGTCTCCAGGTGGCCAGGTCAAGACTATCGGACAATCTTTTAAACTCTTATCTAAAAACCCCCATTTCCCTATTAATCTCTCTCGCATGATCATTCAACTGAGTCATCCTACGCTTCATCCTAAATACAAGTTCGGAATCCCCCGCTGGTCCCACAGCATGTGTATAAAAATAAAATAAAATATATATACATATATAAAAAAAAGTGAGTGAGAAAATATACCTTGATTCAGAAGATTTTGATTCTTTAGTTGTTGTTGGAGATCATCATTTTGTTTTTGCAGATTGGCATTTTCACGCTGCACTTTCACAGCTTCATTCTTATATACGAACTCTATCATAATAGCCCGAGCTTTGTAAAACTTGAATGCAGCAAACAAGCAATCGGAACTATGCTTAATCTGTGAAATTAAAGTCATGAGTATGGGAAGAAAAGATGAAACAAATCAAAAGTTCTAATGAACAGCAATACCTGAGCTAGAGCTTGTTGTGGATATGAATACAGCGGACCCTTTGCAAAAGCTAGAGCTTGATCCAAAGAAGGAGGAGGGTTCAGCGGGAATTTCTGTTCAGCGAACTCGCTATCATACCAAGCTTCCCTTGTATCCTCCAGAGGGATAATTCCCAGTGAACTCCACAGCCTAGACATGGAACCAATATCGGATTTCCATATCTCTGGACAAGCTATAGTAGTCAGTAGCCCCTTTGCTAAGAACCACTTGTAGGCTTCATTCTCATCGCTTAAAAGATTTAATCCTTCTATCAACCTCCTGCCTTGCAAGTCTGAAGGCTCTGCATTGGGCATATCAGCATTGGGGCGAGGAAGAACCGTTGATAATATCCCGAAAGATGCACTTGCTTCGCAGATGGATGCGGGAATATCCTCTTCGGGATAAGAGGTTGGGATTTGTGTGGTTGAAGTGCTAGGGGCAACATTCTCAATATTTTCATCATAAGCATTTCCTCCTTCAACATCTCCTTCCACAGTTGGTTGATTATCAGTTGTCATGATACCCTCTTCGGGAGAGACCACTTCAACCTCAAAGTTAAAGGGAAGTGGAGACAGGGACTGATAACAATTTATCGGTGTAACCTTAATGGGAGCAGCTTCAGAGACAGCAACAGGTTCTGCCAATATGATCTGACTTGCAGTAGCAGCGGGATGGCCCGTAATAGTATCAGACACTCCCGATGCGACTTGACCAGAAGCTTCAGCTAACCGTCCCGCAATAACATTGGGATGTCCCGATATAGCCTGGTCCGCTCCCGATGCAACTGGATCAGAAGCTTCAATGGACCGTTCCACAACAACATCGGGCTAACCCGATATAGTCTGGTCCGCTCCCGATGCAACTGGATCAGAAGCTTCAACGGACCGTTCCGCAACAGCATCAGGCTGTCCCGATATAGCCTGGTCCACACCCTTAGCATAAGATCTTGAAACAGAAGTTCCCTCAACCCTAATGTTGCTGCGTCGGATGAGGGAATATATAATCTCACCTTCTTCTCTATCAGAGGGAGTGAGAGAAGCATTTCTTGACCATTTCGATTTTTTCTTCTTCTCTAGGGAAGCTACCATCTTATGCTTCCCTTTACCCTCAACTATTTCCACTTTATCAGTTCTTTGCCTGTCCTCATTAATATGCATGCCGAGCATTGGGCGTGCTGGTGGCGCTTCAATCTTGGGCTCAGTAGACGGATCAACCTGTAGCACAAAGTCCAAACTCAGTGAGGGAAACATCCAAGTAAAAAAAAAAGAGAAGATGAGCCGTGCGAACCTCATAATCGAATTTATAATCACTGAAATTTAATTTCCAGGGACAGTAATTGGGGAAACGTCCACGAACATCTTGAACTTCATCCTTGGAAATATGACCAAATACCCAAGGACCTTCGATCACTAGTGGAGTCCGGTACCACCTGTAGTCATGATCCAATCGGATTCTTTCTTCTTGTTCCAGTCAGACTTTTTCTCCACTTCCCGGAACATACTTGAGCTTCGGATCGTCAATTTAGCGCAATAAGGGGAATCCCGAACTGCACTTGCGAAGAGGACTAACACTCCACTTCACAAAATTCCTTATGGAAACACTATCCGCATAGGTAGTGTAAAAATTCTCAACTGTATAATGTTGTTTCTATGTGATATCTGGAGTATAACTTCTTCCTTCGCTCCGGAGGCTGCATTCATCAAGTATCCGCCACCAATTCTCGTTGTACTGGATAACGGACCGAGTTAAACCATGAGGAGCATTGCAGCGGGATGCAAGAACCTCGAACTGATAGGGATGATCCCGCTGATATAGGGGAAGACGAAGCCCGGCCTCCAACGCACCAGCAGAGATGAGTAACTACTGGTTGAATACTTAAAGCTTTCATCTGCTCCCAGAGTCATTACATCTTTATCTCCACCATAAAGAAAAACTCTGAATCCCTCGAGATGATGTTTTTCTTTGAACTCTTTAATATTCATTGATTTATAGCTACAACTGGCATGCTCACGCTTACTTCTAGGGGCAACATTAAAGGGTCAGATGCAGTATCACGAGTATGCCGAGTTACGACATATCTAGTTGCATTACTCCGAAAAGATCTCCTTACTTCTGGATGATCATCGTGTTGAGAATATTTTTTTATCTGTGAAAAGGACAGGGAAGAATCAATGCATGAAGGAATCAAAAAATTCAAGTTCATAAAAAGAATCAATTAGGGAAGAAAAATCATAAACAATCACCATTTCAATCATCTTTGTTTTCATGGAGTCAATATTCATCATGGTTAAACACCAAAACAAAATAGATACAGAAGGATCAGAAAGTCACTTACATGTAGAAAGAGGAGAAACAATTTCTTGATCGAAAGAAGAGCAAATATGATTGATGCAAAAAATTCCTAAATCGTTGGAGGATGAGAGAATAACACAAAGATAATAAGAATATTTGAAAAGCTTAAGGAAGAGAAAGAGCTGCAACTTTAAGAGGAAAAAACCGAAGTAGAAAAGACTGAATCCTATTTAAGAGAGAGGGGTAAACGAACCGTCAAAAATGGAAAAGGTGTTAATCGAGACAAAGATTTGATTTTCTCGAAAATGTTAACTGACACAAACGTGATAATAGAAGTTACTGCTAGCAGAAAATCCGGGATAACGTGCGAAAAGAAGTTAAGACAGATGTAGAAAAGATGGAGAGTAATTATTGTTCTTCTACTTTTTTCAAAACTTTGGATCAACCGTTAAAAATTTTGAAAAAAGAAGAAGAAGGGGGCAAGTTGTTAGGAAATAAAAGTCAAGATAACACATTTCAAACGATTAGGCAAAGAAGCAGAGATTTATAAAAGAGCGAGAAACACACAATCAAAACCTTATAAAATTTCGAGTGGATGACAGATGTAAAAGACTGAAAATATCATTGCATGATCGACACGTATGATCAAAAGTGTTAGTACTCTGATCGATACCAAAAGCATTAAATGCAAATAGAACGGGAAAAACAGGAGCAATAAATGCGCATAGAGCGGAAAAGTGAAAGGTAACGGGCCAAAAAGGCGAAAGCATGACAGTGCATAAGAAAGAAGCTTCATGTCAACCGCACGATCATCCTGATCCGAAGATAATCATAAAATATAGAGAACGCAAGGAAGTAACGGGACAAGAGGTATCGGACCAAAAGAATATAGTGGAACGATAATCAATAAATTGACAGACAAGATCGGGAAAACATGACTCATCAAACTCAAAGGATAGACATAAAGGAAAAAGAGAGGGGCCCTATAAATAGAGAAGTTCATTCAACAGAGAGGGGGTCAGAAAATTTGGAAGAGAAAAAGACGAAGGAAAGATACTGGAATTAGAGAAAAGCTATTAGGTATGTATTTACAGAGTGATGCAGTATGAAATTATTGATGTATGAATACACTTTTTTCCATACTTGTAAAGATCTTGAAATTGATAGATATAGTTCTAATAGAATGTCCAATTTGGTGAATTGTTATTCTTTAATCTTCTTTATGACTGATGTGCTTATATGTCTTGATTTGAATATTAAGTTGATATAGTGTAACAAAATGAAAGATAAGGATTTCAATCTATATCTTTTGATAAATCATTGGTTGTTCATGCTGATGAGAATTTTGACATAAACAGATGGTATGTGTGGACTTGAATATACGTTAACTCCTATACAGAGATTTGAGAATCTTTAATTTGTCAAGAAAATAACTTAAAATAAAAAAAATATTACATGGAGATTTCACTTGCCATGTACATGCAATATATTACTGAATGAATATTAGGAAGATTTGAGAAGAAGAAACTGGCAATGTGGACAAAACAAAAAAATGAAAGTCAAAGGTTCATTTTAATCTTTTGGATATGAGAATGCAGATGGGAAGGGTGAAAAGGAGGCGGTTTGTAAGGCCATAAATATAAGGCGTCGATACACATAAGAAGGAGGTCGGAGCATCCGTAGCTTATTTTAGATTTATTTTTCATATTTTTAATTCTTTTTTTTTCTTTTGGAATAGAATAAACTCTTTACTAGGGATTTATGAAGCCCTATATGTATGCAAGAGAATTTTTACTATTTTTCTATAATAATTCCATTTTATCTTTGTTTTTGTTTTTTAATGATAATAATTTTCGCATGTCCTCGTGCTTGTTTTATTGAATCATATTTTCTGTTTACAGAGAACAACATTTTAAGTGAATGGAAATTATTAGTATTTTGAGAACCTCAATACATAGGGTTATAGAGTTTTATCTTCCAAGACGTAAATATTTGTGTCTTAAATCGTTTTGAAGCAGTATTGAAGAACTTTATAGAAAATAGTTTTAATCATCTAGTGTGCAACATAGTAGTGAAATCTTGAGTCATAGTATTTTTTTTTATATTTTTTTTTTATCATTTTCTAATTAATATTTTCTTATTGGAATTTAATTTAATTAGAAATTATAAATAACAATTGATTAGTCTCTGTGGACGACCCGTGCTTGTATACTGTCTCATCTACAACCATGCACTTGCGGTCTACCATTAAAATTCACATCAAATTTTTGGGGTCGCCGATGCAGACTTGTTTTTAGGTTAGGGTTTTAGATATTTTTTTAGGTTTGGTTTATAATTAGTTTAGGGTTTTTGTTTTTATTTTCACTTTCACTTTTATTTTTTGTTAGATTTTACTTGGGTATTTCTCTTAGCTTTGTTGTGCAGGTAAAGTTTTGCAATTTATTGTAGAAATTACCTACGAAAAAAGGTAAGTATTATACCTCAGTTTTAATTTTGGATTTTACATTAATTTTTTTTTATTTGTATATATTTCTTTTAGATTTTATTTTATTTTGTATATAAAAAGATAAAAAAAATGTGCACACACCAACTGCATCCTCAAACTACCGATTTTAGGAAAACCCGTGGAAAAATAAGCTGAACCCGTGTCGTTGGCCTTATGGGAGTTACCAGCTGAAATTCCACAAGTCTTAGCATCGTACCTTTGACCAGTCTTTGACTGTAGGTATATTTCGCTAAGGTAACCTGAGCTTACCTATTTAGTTAAACATGTATTTGCACGTGCACCATAAAAAAAAAGTCGAACTGGTATTCAATAGCCAATACAATAAATATCCGACTGATTTTTAAAATGGACATTACCCGTACTATGACCATACTGTGGATAGTACTTGGGACCACTACCAAACTTCTGAAGGTTATGGTTCATACCACGGTGATCCCAATTACTATTCATACGCGTACCAATCATATAAACGGGAACGAGTAAAATTCGAGTTCTTTGTCTTTGAAGGAGGCCCTCAAGCAGTTGACTGAGAATACAAATAGGTTTGAGTTAGAAACGAAGAAACGAATTGCAACAATGAGATTTACTCGAGCGGTTGTGACCTAGTAATCCTTATGAACATATTATGACTCTAGAAGAATCACTCAAGCAGATAACTGAGTCGATACGTAGGAGTGAGATGTTAATGAAAGAATTTTATGAAGACTCATTAGAACAGAATAAAAAACTTACAGCTTTAAGTACCGCTCTCAGTGAACTTAATACACGTTTAAATGAAATTGAAGAAGAAGAACGGTTAGTTGCTAATATTGCTCAAAATGAACTTAATTGCCAAAATAATATTTCCAATTTTACCCTTGATAATAATGATGGATATTTACCTAATTTAGAGGACGGGATTAGAATAAAAGACATTATTTATTTAGATAAGGTTCAATCATCTTCATATTATTATAATGATGAGGATATTGAAATCCGTAGTCATAATGATGATGAAACTTTCACAAAAATTGAGCTTCACGATAATAATGATGTTTCTAGTTCCAATCCCAATAATGTTGATGATTATGTACCTATTCAAGAAGAAAAAGATTTGACTAGAGATACCATTGTTATAAACGGTGAAATATTTCTTTGTTATTATGAAGACGATGATGGCTTAGAGGAATGAGTTTATCCCGAGACTAGTGTTTTAGAGTCTAACGATTCAAAGACCATAGTCCCTGGCGAAGACGATAGACTCGTAGAGATTTTAAATATGAGTAAGGATGCACCCCTGCTTATAACTTAGAAGAAGCAATTGACCATTTTCAGGAATCTGATGATCTAGAAATTAGGGAAATTGTTACTAGTCTATCTAGAGACACCCAATATTCTAAGTTTGGGGGTGATTATCATTCTCCCTGTGATTTACCTTTAACTCTTAGAAAGATCCCCCACTTGGGATTTGACATTTGTGCCTCTACTATTTTAAGAGATTATCTTTAAGAACTGTTTCCCGAAACGAATGATGTCCAAAAAGAAGTTCAGTCGTCAGAAACCCATCCTCTAGTTCATACGGTCTACCCGGGCGATAATACCATAATTGACTTTATTATCCCACCAAAATTTTATTTACCAAATGTGAGAATGTTTCAAATGTGTTAATTTTTAATTTTTGAAACTAAATATGATTATTTTCGAAAGTTTAAATCGACACATTTTCATGAGATTGACCACCATTTTCATATGCTCAATTATGGTCAACTCTGTGAGTCAAGGTTGATTGACTTTAAGGATCTGTAATTATTCCAATTATTGTTACATGATTCGTAAGTTGTGACTAATCTTTTCTTGGTCTGGCTGAAGACTTTAAACTTAGCGCTCTATGAGAGGCAACTCATATGCTTTTGGTACACGATGTTGGTAATATCTTTCCTTATCTCTTTTACTTTGTTCATTATTTTCTATTTGTTCATGATTTCATTCATTTATCTTTAGAAAATCGAGGAATATGTTCAATTTAAGTTTGGGGGTCAGGGAGAATATTTTAAAAAATTTAGTTGTACCAAAAAACTTCAAAATTTAGAAACTTGTGAATAATTCAGGATGACACTGACCATTCTAGGTAGATGGAAAGGAGTTGAGGGACCCAACTAAATGGTTTATTCATAAAAGGACAAAGCTCAGGTGTTAGAAATAACATGATAGCCGTCACCATTTCACGTTCTGTTAGTTTTGCAACTTTTTGTATTTATCTAAGTGATTTGGTGGGTCACTAGTATCGCCTTGTTATCGCCAGGATGAAGTAGTATGATTGAGATTAATCCTATTATTTTAGTTGAAATGATAAATAAAAAAAAAACAATTGGATAACAATGTGTGTATGTTCTTCTTGTCTCCGTCGCCTAAGCAAGCGTAGAACGCAGGATCCATGGGAACTATCATTTAAGATACTGACAAGAAGCATGCGCTTAGATTCAAAAGATCTAATCATGTTGTCGTAGTAAAATTTTCTTGTATATATTCAATAAATCGACCGCTGGGGCCCTTGTATATACCAGCTGAGTTGATACTAGAATTAGGATTCAGACCAGTGGTGAAAATATCTCAATTCATCTTGGCACGATATTCAAACTGATATTCTGGGAAACACTGTTCACCTTAGTCAACATGCGCACACTTCTATCTCCATATCCATCTTCTGAATCTATTCATGTGATTGTGGTTTATTAGGTTCTGAGTATCGTGGTCCATTGTACGACTGTCTGAGTAGTGCGTTGTTTTCTTATATATGAATTTAAGTACGCTCGAGTGCAAACTCATGTACATCAATTGGATCCAAAAAATGGTAATTCCTCCCAAAACAAAAATTTTTGTAGTCAAGTAAGTAGTATGTTTAGTGTCTACCCTCAATCCTTCACAAGAAGATAGAGTTTGGAGTAAAGGTTTTGTGGGTATATCTCTTGTAAACCCTCACGAGACAAAACTCGTCCACTAGGGCCACCTAGGGGTTTAAAGGCTTGTTACACATGCTAAGTGTAGTCGCGATTCATACAAAAGTGAGTTAGGATCTGTATTTCATTTTTAGGTCAGTTTTTCTAGATTAGATTTGCTCGACGACTAGCAAAATATAAGTTTGGAGGTATTTCATAGACACAATTTTGTGTACTAATATTACTATTTTGTATATTTTTAGGTCATTTTGGAAGAATAAACAACTATGGGAAAGATGGCTTAAAAGTGTTAAAAAGTAACCCAGAAAAGTGTTAAAGGCACCCAGAGAAAATTGATAAAGGCGCCCTTGGATTTGGATAAAGGAACCCAATGATTTTGTTAAAGGAACCCCTGCCTTGGTTAAGGGAACCCACTTTATTTCAATTTGAATTGGGTATTGGAAGGAATTATTATTCTCAATCAGGGAAAGATTTGCATAGAATTTGTTACAAGATTTTGGGTTGTAAAAAGAAAGAATGTACTCATGTCCTAATAAGAGAAGTCTTGCAAGTTTTGGAAACTAGGAAAACCAAAACTCTCGGCAGATTCGGTCATCGAAAAAAAAACAGGTAGAAAAAGTTATATCGGAAAACATGGGATTTTGCTCCTGTTTCTCGTGATCTTGTTTCTATACTACTTGGGACAAAATCATCGAGAAGAAGGGACATAATTAAAACTTTTGGTCGATATAAATCAGGATCGAGGAAAGAAAATCTCATCGACAATTAATATCTCGAACTGTCGAGATTATTTCTTTTGATTATGTGAAGTTAATGAGAAGATTTGGAGAAGATATTGCAGTGCAGTATAAATAAGAGAAGTTGAGTCGAAGAGAGGGGGTTAGCTTCGGCCAGAAAGCTAAAAAAAATCAATCAAAAAAAAAATGCATGTGAAGAAGATGAAGAAACTGTTGCTAAAAGGTTGAAGAAACCGTGGCAATAGCTGTAAAATTTCGTGGCAAATTTTTTTATATTCATCTCTTTTGTAATAGCTAGAAACAGTGATCGTTTCTTCTCTGCAACAGTTATATTTATAGCAAATTATTTGTGTCAATTATTTTTCTTCTTGAACACCTTTTTGAGCCATGAATGAGTATTTTGAGCGTGTTTCCAACATGAGGAGCTAAACCCCATTGTTGAGACTTCAGAGGAAGCCATTTTTCAAATAAATATATGGTAATTTTTATTTAATTAATTTATATAATTCTTTTTATGACTATTTGTGTTGAATTAAAAATTGATTAAATGATTTTTATTAACTAGTTGTGTTTTCTCTTGATGGTGCATGCTTAGCTTAGGGATCTTAATGTTCCATGCTAAAAATTGAAAGGATGGATTATGTATTATTTGAAAGGATGGATTCCTCCTAAAAATTGTCCAAGAATAAAGGAATTTGATCTTTTTTCGTTTGCAAATTGATGCCTCTGTGGGGCATTAGATTTTATTTTGTATGTATAGAAAATTATATGAACCTGAAAAGACATTCCAATGGACTTCCTTACAAGATTTAGCATCCACTTACCACCTCCCTTGGCTTTTCTCATTGGATATTTGATTATAACCCTCTCTCAATATGAGAATGTTGGAAGTTCTTTAGACTCAAATAGAAATCATATTTTTTCTGCTCAAGTTATAGGGGATTTAGGCTTAACTGATGTTATATGGTCTGGTGACCTTTTTACTTGGTCTAATCATAGATAAGGGGATGCTTTAATCAGAGATAGATTAGATAGAGCTTTGGGTAACACAAAATGGCACCATCATTTTCATAAGGCACAATTGTCTAATTTACTTTCTGTTGGATCTGATCATGCCCTGTTTTGATTGTTACTAATCCTTATTGTAATAGAATTGTTTAACCATTCAGGCTTTTTGAATAATGGTTAGAAACTAAAGAATGTAAGGACATTATAGGAGCTGCTTGGAGTTCTCCTTTCACTAATCGGGAACTAGATAGTGATGAGAGTAAATTCGTTCACACTCAACAAACTTTGACTAAATAGAACTTTGACTAAATGGAGTCATAATACATTTTTTAGCATCCAGGAAAAAAATTAGTTGCATTAAGTCTCAATTGCATGATTTGGTTAGCTCTAACCCTAAAGCAGAATTAGCCCCAGCTTATAAGAAGCTTACTCTTGAACTATCCCATTGGTATGATAATTATAATTAACATTTACGGAAAGTTTTCATAGACAACATATTATATCAAATAAAGGCTTTATCGAAATCCAATTTCCAACATATGAGATCAAATAAATGCTTTGTTGAACTCCTATTTCCAGCATATTACCTCTACTACTCATCCTGCTAGAGATCCTGAATTGATTAGCTTAATCCCACCATGTATCACCCCTGAGGACAATGAGACATTGCTTGTGATTCCTACAGTGGATGGATTAGAAACACATTTGCTCAGATGTTATCTTGGAAAGCCCCGGGTCCCAATAGGTTTTTATAAATTTAGTCGAGATATTGTTGAGCACGATATAGTTACACTTGTTCAGGATTTTTTTAGAACTCAATCTTTTCCTTCTAACTTGAATTTTACTTTTCAAACTTTGGTCCCAAAAGTTGAATGTCCTTCTATACCAAGTGATTTTAGACCTATCAGTATACGTAATTATGTTTACAAAGTGATATCTAGATTAATGGTAAGTAAAATGAAACCTATTGTTTCTAAAATTATCTCTCCTTATCAGGCAGCTTTTATGCCTGGTAGATATATACAAGATAATATCATAATAGCACATGAGTTACTGGATAATATAAAGAAGAAAAAAGATCGGGTAGGAGATATAGCCATTAAGCTAGACATGTCAAAAAAAATTGACCGGCTAGAATGGTAATTTGTTAGAGACATTTTTCAACAACTTCGGTTTGCTGATCAATGGTGCAATATGATATATCACTGCATTAGTATTTCTAATATTGCTTTGTTGCTAAATGGATCTCCTTGTCAGCCTTTTGTTCCTACAAGAAGTTTACGTCAAGGAGATAGTTTATCCCCATATATATTTATTATCTGTATGGAAGCACATTCTCGTTTGTTAGGAAAGATGAATCGGAAAAGAAAATTCATGGTGTAAAGACAGCAAGATCAGGTCCTTCTATAACACACTTATTCTTTGCTGACGATATTCTTTTATTCTTGAAAGCTAAAACATCTGAGCTTAAGTATGCCCAGGAAATCTTGTTAAGGTTTAGTCACGCTTCGGGTCAGGTAATTAATCCAATTAAAAGTGGGATTGCTTTTAGTAAAAAGATACCTAGAAGTAGGCAGTCTGACTTAGCCAACATGCTTCAAATGCAACCTATGAAGTTATCTGATAAATATTTAGGAGTCCCTTTGTTCCTCAATAGATCTATAGCAGTCAGTTTTCAACCTCTGGTTACTGAAATGCAAAATAAATTAGATGGATGGAAAGGGAAATTGATCCCCCGGGATGGAAAAGCCATTCAAATAGAAGTTGTATTATCTTCTGTTGCTTTATACCCAATGTCTTGTTTCCCTTTGCCAAATTCTACTATCAAGCAACTTGATACAATCCAAAGAAAATATTGGTGGGGACATCAAGATAATAGGAAATGACTAAACCCTAAGGCTTGAAAAACTCTATGGTGGTCTTGGTTTTAAGAATCTTCACAAGTTTAATTTAGCTCTTTTAGCAAAAATAGCTTGACACGTGATTAATAATCCATCTGCTTTATGTACTAGAGTTTTTAAGTCTAAACATTTTCCTAAGCATCATCCTCTTCACCATGTGCCGGAAAAACAAAGTACATGGATCTGAAAAGGAATTACTAAGTGGAACTGGTTAGGAAATATCATGTGCGGAAAATAGCTACAGGAGATCATATAAGCATATGGCAGGATAATTGGATTCCTAAATCTAACCAGAAGCTTGAAAAACCAACTGATTTTGTTTTACAGGACTACACACAGGTTTCTCAATTGATCAACTTGTCCACTTATGAATGGAAGGATTATGCTTTGGTTAAATTGTTTGATGAAGGAAAAATATCAGATATTAAATAGATTAGAATCCCCTTTTAAGGAAATGATACTATTAGATGGTCAATAACTACTTCTGCATACTTTTTTACCAAGTCAACCTATATTGTTTTAGTGGAAAACCAATGTGTTGTTACCCCTCATGAACAAAAACAATGACTTAGACTATGGCATATGAAAATCTTGCCTAAGTTTAAAATCTTTATTTGGAAATGCTTGCACAATATACTGCCGTTAAAATCTTATTTGAATCGTATTGGGGTAGTTACTGATGACTTATGTCCTCTATTTGGTTTGTTTCCAGAATCTTTTGATCATTTATTTTTCACTGTGATATTACCAGAGCTGTGTGGTTTGTTTTTTTGCCCCAAACTTTAGCTGAGTTAACTGCTTATCCTCATGTTAGAGATTGGATTTTCCATTGGTTTGATGAAAAGCAAATACCAGAAATATTGGAACTGCAAAGAATGAATGTAATAGTTCTTTGGTAGGTGTGGAAAGCTCGATGTCAAGATAGTATGGAACTTATTAAGCAATGTCCTATTACTATCATTTCTAGAATCAAACAACAATTACAGGTTTTTAGTGAGACACAACAATTGTTTGGAAGTTAGCTAAGACTTTTTTCACATCTGCAACTTCTGGAACAACTTTTACATTGAACACTTGTTTTTTCAATGATCATGCTGAATTTTTAATTTAATCAGTGTAGATGCTTCTCTAAAGAAGAATTCCCCTCTTGCAGATTGTGGAATCATCTTTTATTCAGGAACTCGACAGTTTGCAGTAGCACAATGTTGGACCACAACTACAGAATATGTTCTAGAAGCAGAAGCTAAAACTCTTTTCCATGTTGTGCTATGGGCTGAGGAACAACACCTTGACAAAGTCATTTTCCTTTATGATAACCAAGCTTTAATCAAAGCTCTTAGTGAGGAAGTTGCAAATATTAACTGGCAAAAAATTTCTTATGTAAACGATTGTATAGGCGGATATCATGCTTTTAGAAAAAGCTTATTTAAGTATGTACATAGAAATCTAAATAAGGATGCATATATTTTAGCTAAGTTAGCTAGAAAAAACAATGTACGTCAGCAGTAGAGAACACATCCTCCTGCTATCCTCTTGGGAAAACTAGTCCCATTTCGTAATACCTAGTTCTGTTTAATATATTCAACTTTCTTTTCAAAAAAAAAAAAAAAAATTCGACCGTTGTCGAATCAAACTGAGCCATTCCGCCACAGGTCGATTCGCTCGACTCAACTAGAGCCTCGATAGGCAACCCCTCCCCCAAAAAAAAAAACAATTTACCAATCCACTTTTAATTTTGTCTAACCCACTGTAAAGGTATATTTGACAAATTAATCAATATAGCATACCCACTTAAATTGCTCTAATGGGGTTAAAAACTTTGTAAAAACCAAAATAAATTGTTTGATCCAAGGACTAAATTACTCTTGTCTTCGTCTATGAGTGGGCCATGATTAACACTATACCATATATTACATAAAGGGCTCATGCATGCATGATTTTTTTTGTAGTATTGATCAATATCCCAATCATGCATATTAAAATAAGTTCCAAATTATTTTCCATTTTTGTCCAAACAAATCATACTATAAATGAATATCTCAAACGTGTTACAATATATAAAGATTATCGTCCACATTCAGCGTATATCTCAAGAAAGACATAAAAATGCATTCAATTTAAGTACATCATAATCAAATCATTCAGAAATATTGACAGGTTCATTGTTCATAACCCAACTCATCAAAACAGTGTCATCCTTTTAAATTTAGAAGCATCAGAATAATTCACTTCATTTAGTACTTAAAAAGAATCTTCTTTCCTGATAGAGGGAGAGGGGTGAGAGAGGAAGCAACTTGATGCGGAACGCTACGAACCCTAATACTGTTGAATGGGGCAGGTAATTAAAGTTTAGAAGGCTTGTACTTGAAGCGAAATTCTGTGATCAGTTTGGAGATTAGTGGGTTGGGAATATAAACTAAAGCAATTTTAGATAGAGAAGAAACCAAAAGTCTCTTTTAAATGTTCTACATTTTATTTTACAAAAAAAGAAATATAGTTATTTCCTTTCCATTCAAAGGGCAAACGATAGATCAAGAGCTACCAAAGTGGAGTTGGGCGTTACCATTTGGCTCCTATGTATACCCTCGTGTTAATGTACTTTTAATACCATGTTTGAATACTAGAAATTATAAATAAAATATTTTATTTTATAAAAAAATTAATTTTTTTATTTTTAAAAGTTCTGAAATATTATTTCTAAATTAACTTTTTATATATAAATTTCTAAAAATTAAAAAAATATTTTTAGATGTATATCTAAACAGACTATATGTAGTCGAGGGTACATAAGAACTAAGAAGTATGAGCCATCAGCCCTAAACGATATAGCAAGGGAAAGTGGTGTGAAATGAACTCTGAAAGGTTCTATCTTTAAATTTATACCGACGGCTACATATATAATCTATATTAATCAACTTTATTAGGAATATTTTGGTATACATGTTGGATTAAACTATTACTCACGTTAACTCACTTGTAACCTCAAATGGAGAATCATAAATATCTAATCAAATGAACTCTTTTGTGTTTGGTAAAGGAAGGAAAAGAAAATATTCCCATTAAAGAAATTCATCGACCATGTGTAACTGATAGATCCGTGCTAACGCATAAGAGCGATATCTAACTTCAATCTATACAAGATAGCAATCCTGCATATGCCACAATCATTAGGACCGGTCCCTTTCTAGTTAGTGGTTTCAACTTCACAAACCCCATTGACAATGTGTTTACATCAAACTTCGGAGCTTTTAGAGATAAGAGTGAAATGAAAATGATTCAATTATGTCACTTTGGAGTTTCAAAGTTCTATATGCTTCACTAACAAATGGAATATGTCAAGATTTTATTAGATTAGGAAGAATCAGTGACATTGACCAAGTGGTTACTATATGTCCCTTAATTTTATCTTACGACTTCAAATCATCCCTTGCTATGAAATGACTAATTATATTTATAAAGGATGATTCTTGATAGACAGTCATTTTGGACGGCCCCAACACGATATGACCTATTTAGAACAACTTAGTTTTAATTATAAAAAAAAAAGTTTATGAGAAAGGGAGGGTTGGATTAGTTCATTCACTGCGGAGCAGTCAGCCAAGAATTAATCTTTTTATAAATCATAATAACATTGACATTGTATTCCTGGTTTGGCAACAAAATAATGAAGTGGTTTTTTTTACGTGGTTTTTTATTATGCTTTTCACCAGAACTCTTTAAGTCTAATCGAATAGTTGTAATTGACGTAATGAAGAGACATGCAAACCGTTTGTTGTAGAGTGGGAGCTTCTTCTTTCGTTATCACTTTTTTTCTTGTTCCCCACTTTGATCTCTGATGACTTCTATTTTCGGTGAATTTACCTTTGTTATCTTTCGGGATTGTTTTGAAACTCAATTTGACTGCATCATGATAGTGGCAGTCACTAACAAATGACCTGCTTCATTTTTTTCATTTATTCTTTTAGTATGATTTACTCAAGTATTCCCTACCAACGAATTATAGGGTTAACATAATCATTAATCACTACCATTCTTATTAATACTCTATTATTTAGATTGGGATGCCATCGTAAGTCGGATAATATCGACCATTTGCTACTATCTTATGGGCTGGTATTTTATCAGAAACACAAATCTTGCTGTTAATATGAGTAAAGCCAGTGGGGTGGGTTTGCCCACCGTGAGATGAACAAATCTAAAAATGGATTGTTAAATTGGTATTTGTAGGGATTTATCCTTTGAGGTTTAAGTTAAGTTGATCGTCTTAGTTTGAGATGATCGATGCAGATTGAGCCGCTCGGCCGAGGCTAGGCTGAGAGGTTCAAACTGATTTGACATCAGTTGAGTTTCAAAGGCTCTCAATTCTCTCCCTAAAAATTCAAACATTTTTAACTCCAAAATCACACTTTCTCCATTCAAAAATTCTTCTACTTTCACTTACTTCAACCTTAATCTTTGCATCTTAAATTCTTGTTCTCAACTTCTATTCAAAAAAATTCGGGAAAAATGGTAAAAATTACAGCCCAACTTAATTTTTATGGAGTCATAATCGAAGATGCTATTAATAAGATATGTGATATTTATAAGAAAATTAAGAAAGAGAAAAAATAAAGAGGTCTTCAAGTTTTAGACGTTAACCAAGTCAAATCTGCCGCTATAAGAAAAAAATTCAAGGCAAGAAAATCGAAGGAAAATAAAATTTGAAAGTTAACCGTACGACTGGTCATAAAAACCAGGGAAAATCTTCTCAAGAATGGAAGATCTGTCAAATGAAGATAAACAGGAGGCCCAAGATTGTCAAAAAAATTATTGAAGTGTTTATTTAATTTAAGTTTTTATTACTGCCCTAGTTTATATCTTGTAAAAGACTGTAGTATATTAAATTAATGTATGATGTTTTAATATAATTTTAGTTAATTTAATCTAATTATTAAGCTTGTTTATTTCTTTTGAAATCAAACTATATTTAATTAAAAATTAAAAATTTAATTAATTTATTGTTAAAATCATAAACAGTCGTTTGATTAAACCTACATGAAAGGCTATGATCAAAACTATAAATTATATAGTCGTTGTCGTTGCAAACTGAGATGATCGGTCTAGGTTGAGCCGATAACGGCTAGTTACATACAACGGCTATAAAATAGTTCTATAAATTCAACTATTTTCACTTCCTGAATCACATCTTCTCCAACTTCTTTTACACCCATATGGATCAACCGTATATTATCCGGCGAAGTTTATCATTGATGAAGATCTATCTCTATGTAGAAACTTTGTTGTATGTTATCCGACAAGGGATGCAGCACAACTGCAAAATGGTTTAGTGAGTATGAGTTACTGGAGCAGAACCTATAAGAACTTTTGCACTAACAACGGTAACCCGAATAACCATAATACAGCTGGGTTGTTTTGTCGATATCAAACTATAAGAAGACAAATGGAAGAAATTATAGCTTTAATTCGGGTTGTCAATCGATATCGATTAAGGGGTGAAACTAATGTTGAGGTTGTATTGGGAGCTCGAGAAGAATGCCGAAGATGGAAAAGAAAACTTTTGCTTATGAAGCTCATTATGCAATCTTGAAGGATTTTTTTTATTGCACGTATGAGATTTTTAAAATGCAGCATGCTACTGCAGAAAAGATGTTGTTAAATTATAATTGAATGTGAAATAAAATTAGTAGTTTTTTTATAGATTAATTTTGATTATATAAATAGTTAATTTCTGAATCACAATTTCAATTAGAAATATTAAATAAAACGAAACTACTCACTCCCAGATCAGTTCTTCTCATAATGGCCCCGGTCCAGCAAATCCCTAAAGCCTTGGCTTGCTCCTGGTTGAGATCCATCGTCAGATCCAATGAAATCACAAGTCTGAATTGGAGATGTGCCAAAGTCTATGTGTCTTCTGTAATCTTTTTTGATATCTTGTGGACTGGCACGACAAGACCTTGGTTGTGGAGGTACCACATGATATGGAGATTGCTCCTGTGTATCTCGCACTCTCCCCTGAGAAGGTAATGGTCCATAAAGTTCTGCAAGAAAGAGACTGATGCTTGTGGATTGCGTCAATACCCGCAATTGTTCGGCGTACATATATCTATTCAACTGATCACTTAACTCCATATGATTCATATGTTTTACCAATTTCTCATAAGAGACCGATGTTCATGTATAAGAAGTAGTTCGCTCCATACCTTGTGAGACAATTGAAATCGTATGACGTTCTCCAACGAGATTAAAGGTTTCTATCTCCCAACTCAATTCTAGCAAATCGGACCCAACCGATGAAGAAAAAGGTGCAGAAGGTCCTCTTGGAAGGACTTATTAAGTAGAAGCTCTTGTCGAAGGATAAACGGCAAATTGTTAAACCGACGGTGCTGGTTGTGTCGGTAGAGGCAAGCCTGAGCTTCGTCTTCCTATTGGGGCAATATCCATCCCATAGATGTTCATAACATATATATTAGTTATAGGTTCCACCATTGATTTGTACCATTGGTCGGATTCAGCTTTGCCACAAAGTTCCCAGACTTTATCATACATTTTCCATCCCCAATTTTTCGTCTTACGTAATCCGATCCCATGACGGTTGCTGGTGGAGGAATTTTAGGGATCCATATGCACTAACTAACTGTCTTGTACATCTCTCCCCAAAACAATACACACCAATATTTCTGAGTTGACTGTAGAGCAACAGACACTGTAGTGAAAATTCTATAATCCCAATGGCTACATCAGAACGTAATTCCTCATTATCCTCATAGGGGCTCAAAATAACATTCTGTCTTATCCTAAGATTTATTTTGGTTCTCCACATATGTATATTATCCCGTTCAATAGTGTTTTGATTCTTCTTATCCCAGTTATCGTCTTTAAACTTTACTACAACCGGAAAAAACTTTGTAATGTACTCGTGGAGTCTTGATAAACTAATATTGGTATATGTATACCACCAAATTTGAATAAGACAACATATGATTAGTTTAACTTGCTATAAATATTTGTAAACTTATATAAACTTGTGCGATTAGTTTATCATATTTACCTCAAGGACTCCTCATACACCTTCGATGCTTGGCCCACCCAAGCATGCGACATCGAGACAAACATATAGCTCGGCCTATATAGCGGACCCCCAATCATAACTGACAGCCATTTTCAAATCTTGCACTGCCTCCATCCATGCTACTAAAATACAACTATTTGCGTTGGGGAAAAAACACACACCAATTATCCATAACAAAAAAACCTTGGCAATTTCTGCAGCGTGGTCAGGGTCTAGATTTGGTCCTACAATATCAACATATAATTTATTGGTTATAAATGCCTTTAAACCAACATTAGGAATTTCTCTTAGATTGGTATGCTTGTGTTGCGTTATGGAAAAATACAACGGAAGTTCATCTTTATATCGTTCATTTGCCAACCATTTTTGTTGGTCAAATGGAACATTATCTTCATGACCGGAAGGTATCCCAAGTAGGAAATACAAATCTAACGGTGTTATTCCTGTAAAAATATTAAAATTGTTAATTTCATATATGAATCGTATTGTTTGCATAAAAAATATAAATCAAAATATATGACATACCTATTCGAAGTCATCAAAATGAAACGTGTGTGTAGTATACCGCTAACGTTCCAGTATCATATGTATGAATTTTTTCGAATGTTTCTTCACCTCCATATGGTACAAAGTCCTCCAAGGATATCTATACACAATAATCTTAGCACTTTCGGGAAGAAAATCATAAACTGGTTTAATTTCATACCAACCACCTCTTGGTTTTTGATGTTTGGCATCTCGCTCTGTTATTGAAAATACATGACCTCTACTCGTGGCTAGTTCTCGACTGGAAACTAAATTGGGATTGTTCTCTTCATCTGAAACTTCTTGTTGAGTCGATAGAGGTTGAGTATTCTAGGTGGTTTTCTATTTCTAGTTCGACTAATATTTTGAGACTGAGACACTTTAATTTTGAAAAATAAAATAAATAGTGAAGCGGAATATGAAGAGTTTTTTATGGTGAAAATATTAGAGAAGATTGTAGAGAAATTTTGATTTTGGTGTGAGTAGAAAAGATTGAATTTGGGTTGAATTTATAGGGGTGGATTATTATAGCCATTGGATTTGACTGTTAGGATCAGACCGTTACCGAGACAACAGTTGCACCGAGCCTCGCTGCAACCTAGGCCGAACGACCCAGGATGGCTAGATCGATTCAGATTGACTCGTTTTGCCTTTTCCCCACTGCCAAAAACTTAGTTTTCCTATCCACCTGGCTTGATATATTGGCGAATTTTTCAATGTCCACTGGAATTGCTCTAATGGCTTTAGTATTTTGTTTTGGAGATGCATTTCTTTCTCATTCTCTTTTCAAGCTATCCATAAGTAAGAATTATATAGTTGTTGATAAAGTCACAAATGAGGATTCTTGGAATTTTAATTTCACCAGAAATCTAAGTGACAATGTTTAGTTATGTCACTTAATTGGTGTTCCAAATGATCATATTTTTGAAGGTGCAGATACAAGGACATGGATGAGTGGAAAGGGCTTTTCTGTTGCGGACGCTTATGATTCTTTGATTTTTTTTTAAACAAAAGGCTATCTTGCACTTCCTTGTAAGCAGGTGTGGAATTTTTTGATCCCTATGAAGATGTCATTCTTAGTTTGGTCTCTTTGTTACAAAGTGCTCCAACTAAGGATTTTTTATTCAGAGCTGAAAGACTTAACTCTCCACTCTGCTTATTTTATGGTACTGACCAAGAAACCAATTCACACTTATTTCTACATTACAAGATAACTAACCAAATATGAAACTATCGGGAATGGAGGTTTGCAAAATCAAAGCCTAGGAAGCATAAGATTTGGTCTATATTGCTCTTCATAATTTGATAGATCATTTGGCAAGTGCCCAATAACAAATACTTTTCTAATAAGTCTAGAAACAACATGCAACTAATTATAGTTGTGAAGTGCATCTTTTTCAATTGGGCTTTAAATACCAAGGTTTTTTACGGTTTTCCATTGTCAACTTTAGAGTATATTTGGAATGTAATTGTTAGCTGTCTTTAACCGTTGTTGTTTTTTTTGTTTTTTTTTTCATTCGTGTGTAACCCTGTCACTTAGTGACCTCTTCTTAATAATATTTTTCTCTTTTAAGTTAAAGCAAAATGAAAAATCGACCAAGCTATGGTATTTTTAACTTTATTAACTTTTATGCTTATATATGGATTTAACCCTGTTACCAATAAATATAAATAAATAAATATTACTTTATATTTTCGAAAAGAATTTTTTTATTATTGGTAAAAATTAATGTATTAAGAAAGACCTATAAGAAATAGGTAAGCAAGCTCAAAAATTACAACAAGACACCATGACGTTGAAAAACTACAATTATTTAGACAAAAGCCAACAAACCCAAAACAACTACCCAAGAGTTACAGTCAATAAATAAAATAAGAACCCAATTTAAACAAAGAGGGCTCGCAACATTCTCCACTTGTTTGCCAGCCAGTAGAACATCATTCAAAGTTTTTGCATCTCCACTGACGACTGGTATGTTCAGAGAAAATATCAAAAGACAAAATTTGGAGGGGCGTCCGTAGGAAGGCAATGGATGTATATAGTCGATATCATGCTCATGCATGTCAATATACAAATTTCCGAGACACAATTAAGGCTTTCAGATGAGTTTAAATCCTCTATTAATTACTTAACTTCTAATCATCCTATTTTTATTTTTTATTTTTGACAATGTTACTAACAAGGGTACTAATTCATTTGGGGTGCATCAAAATGTATATAAAACAAAATATCTCTAACTAATGGATGAGTACACTTAAATAAAATAATACGCATATTAATAGTCATTATATTTTTTTCATTTGAGAGAAACTACATAACTAGTATGAATAAGCATACATTATTGTGTCTTAAGTGGACACACAACACTACATTATTTATTATGCTTTATACAACAATTGACATTAAAGCTCAATATGAGGGTGAAAGATCGCTTATTCTCATACCATTTCATAATTTTGGAGTTAATGTTATAATAAAAAAACATAAATGATAATGAATTTAAAATTATTGCTTTGGTAATATGTTCTTCATACAGTGTCTATATTCCCATTAAAAATGAACACAGTTCAAAACGTATAACATTTCTATCTACAACTTCACAAATTATGTGTTTAAAATTAACGATTAAAATTAAAATTGATAGATTGTGAGATTTTATATCTACGAATATAGTAATTTATAATAATAATGTGCAAATTATTGTATAAATTTTTGTCACATAAATTTCATAAAATAACTAGCGTCGAAAGTGTAAAATATAATGTGAGAATAAACATGTACACTGATTTTCTCTCGAACTTTAAAATTATTTTCTTTAGATCCATTTTAGGTAGGTTGTTCCAAGATCTCTTGATGCCTACGACTTATATGGCTTTATTATCGTGAACTTGTATGTTTAAAGTCCACTTATGTATTATCTGGCTTGATTTTATTATTGTAAATTCGTAAGTTTAAAGTTTACAGATGTTTTTTTTTTTGAAAAATCTTGGTACCCAAAATTATGGTTGAATAGGCTATAAACCTTTTTGTATAACACTGGCAGGAAGGTTAGTCCTAATAAATTCTTCCCTCATTCCTACGGTTAACCACTTAATGCAAACACAACTTCTAACTGTCCACGTACATCTAAAGATAGATCATTTTACCATGAATTTTTCCTGGGGCATAATAGCTCTACTAGAAAACTCCATCCTTTAGGTTATGATAAATTAATCAAACCCAAAACTCAAGGAGAGCTTGGCATCAGAAAGAGCGAAAGCGTTGCTAATAGAAAAGACTTGATTCCATTGAACAAACCTATGGAGAGAAAAATACCCAAAATTAGAAATCAATTTTCTCAGATACAGTATCTCTTCTAATCTCCTTCTGCCTACAATGGAAACAACTGTCTTCCCTCATCCTACCGTCAAACAAATTAACTTTTACCCAATTGGAATGGAAGAACAACATCTATCGAGGAAAAATGGATTCCTCAATACCCAAACTAGACGCAAGCTAATGCCAACCTTGATCCAGTTACCCACACATGGATCCAAAAAAAATTGAACCACCTTCCTCCTTTAGCATCAGCCAGAATCATGAATATCCACATACCTCTAGATGATCCACCAGATAAAATCATCAAGCCATACATAAAGTATGAAAAATACACCACCATTTCATGTTACAAATGCCTTACTCTAGAAGGCAGACAAACACAACCAAATCCCCTCCCACCCACCAACATTCTTTGGACATTATGGTGTCCACCAAAAGTTCATTTTTTTCTTGTGGAAAGCATTAAACGAAGCTTTCCCTCCTTCACCATCTTACACTGAATTCATCTGGCTGATAACAATCTTTGCCCAAGTTACAAAGCAGCTCCAAAAACTGCAATGCATGTACTATTACAATGCCAAATATCCATGGGATTTTGGCGGCAGACTGGAGAACCATGCTACATATGGTAGTCAATTAGTATCCTTTAAGATTACAGTTTAGGACCATACAATTTTGATTTTTATTAATCAAATGATTCAATTGGTAAAACACACCCTCGTGTAGTTTCTATTTAGTTTAATATAAATATATACTTCACAATAAAGAAAGAAAGAAAGAAATGTATGGTACAGAACCACCCGTGCTAAGAAAGATCTTTTCTATACAATAATTTTGAGTTGAACTTCGTTCACACCATTAGGTTACAAAGTGATTTGATATTGGATGTGAAAGGAACCTAACCTAACCAGAGACTGGTTCATAAGTTGGACTAAATGACCATTGCAAATCTACTCACATCAATGATTTCCCTATTAAGACACTGCACATGATTTGATCATATTGTTCGACAAATCAAGACTATTTACAGGGAGGGAGTCAAGTCTAAGTCAATTCTTACATATGCAATTGAAGGAAAACCAAACTAGGAAGCAAAATAAAAAACTGAGTAAAACTCTTCCACATAGAGCAACCAAGAATGAGACATTCTGTCTCGTAAGGATTACTCTTTTTTTCTTCAATTTGAAACATCTAAGACACTTCTCCTTCACATTCTTCTAAATTTGATGTACAAATATATGTGTTTCTAAGAGAACAAGTAGAGGTATAAAATGTGTTGTGGCAGGATGTTTACAGTACATCACAATACGTTAAAATTCGAATATAACACATTATGCAATTTAGAACATCACTATACGGCATGTTAGTTTAGTGTGATGTGTTGTGTCAGACTAATAGTTTTTTTGGAAAACATATAACAAGTGTATCAGTATAGCATAATTATTTTCCTGACACAATATAGCACAATATACCTAAATCTTTGACACAACATAATAAACAGCACGCTAAACACGTGATTTTGTCGTCTGTGTTATGCTGGACCGAAACGTATTACGCCTCTAGGGGATAATACCAAACAACTGAAAATCCATCCCTTTATTTTTTTTTCCTTCCCTTTTTAATACCCTTCGTAATGTCAGAATCGAGGTTCTACTTGCAGTCCACTAGATGTCTATTTGTGGTCCTTCGGATGACATTAATCCTTGGCTTGGTTAATAACACCTAACGTCTAACTCAACCACCGCATGCCAAAATTGAGGATTGACTAAGATGACTCACTTATCTCGAGTAGAATATATAGGCGAACTACACTCGCGGCTCTAACAAGATTTACTAGTCAAGTAACAACGTAGGCCACTTTTTTGAAGTCTTGAGTGGACTGATTGAAGTTTCCAAGTCCAACAATACCCTACCTTTCAGCATGGGCGGACGGCCCGGAGAAATTTGATGTTCCAAAGAGAATATCCAAAACGATTATTTTCTAAAAAAAGAAAAATAGTGGATAATAATTTGTGTGTTGCAACTTCTTTTAAAAAAAAATTCTCTCTTTTATAAACATCCTAGAAACATTATAACTTGGTAGTATTATTTTTTATCCATCTGATGTAATATATTCAGGAGAGATAGGTGTTTTAAAATCTTTCAAGATAAATCTCTCAACCCTCACCATACTTCCAAAATGGCCATTAATCTTACAGAAGAAACTTTTAAATCCCACTTAAGTGATAATATTCAGCGGGATAGAATGACTAGTGCTTCTTTAAACCTCCATCATAGAACAATTGAGAACTTTCCATTTAAGATAAATCTCCTTAGTAAATGTGCCTTACTATACTGTGATGCTTCGTTTGATATTAGTACTAAAAATATTGGAATTTGTATCTTTATGTTTGATACTGTAGATTCATACAAGGGATGCAAAATAATCAAAGGAGTAGCCAGAAATGCTAAAGACGCAGAATTATTGGTGATACTAGAAGCTCTACAATGGGTAAAAATAAAGAATCAACATGCCATAAGCCTCTACGGTGATGCAAAAAATCCTATTGATTACTTGAAGAATAAAAATAACAACTTCTTTCGATTTAACATCTCTATTTTAGATGACAGTCATGTTCTTTTAAACTCCTTTCAATCCTTTAAATTTAACTGTATTAGTAGAGGTTTCAATTCCATAGCTGATAAAGCAGCTAAGTACCGGTGAAGATCTGATATTTGTGGAGAGTGGTAGGAAATCATTCCTGATTTCCTTCCACAAATTTTGTAATTGGTTCCTTTAATAAAATCATTTTTTCCTAGCACAAAAAAAAAAAAGAAAAAGTTTACTCCAAGGGGTGCGCACAGCGCAGCCAGCCTCTCGAACAAAGAGATCCCATGGAGAGGGTCCCCTAAGAAAAAAGGTGGGAGATAAAGGCTGGACAAGACACACACAGACTGTCCATAATTGACAGTAATAACACGTCGACACGTCCTAGTTATTATGTAGTTAGATGAGATCTAAAGCCCCCCCCCACCCCCACACACAACATTCCATACGTTCTCCACGATTCTTGCTTTATATCTAGTTTTAACTTTTATCCTTCCTTGTTAATTTACTATATTAGGTTCTTAGTTTCAACTCTCCGTTCCTCTATAAATTGGACCCCCAACATTAGCAACCCCCACATCCGAAGAACTGCCTTGAGGAGTGAAGAAAGAGATCATAATTAACAGATAGTCGAAGAAACTACACAGACACACCTTAGAAATGGAGTTGTCTTTCCCAATCATCAACATGGAGAAACTTAATGGTGATGAGAGATCATCCACCATGGAGATCATTCATGATGCTTGTCAGAACTGGGGTTTCTTCGAGGTATATACCCTTCCTCTTTTACTTCTTCATAAGTAATTGTTTCTTTGCATAATAGTATGTAGTTTTTTGTTTTTTACTTTTCAATTCATTTTTTACTGGATTGAGTGAATTAATATATGTTTTGTTTTGAATGACAAAACAGTTGATAAACCATGGAATCTCGCATGAACTGATGGACAAGGTTGAAACCTTAACAAAACAACATTACAAGAAATGCATGGAAGAAAGGTTCAATGAGTTGGTAGCAAAGAAAACTCTAGAAGGAGTAGAGAATGAGATAATAGATATGGATTGGGAAAGCACTTTCTTCTTGCATCACCTCCCCCTGTCTAACATGTCAGTACTCCCGGATCTCGAGGACGATTACAAGTAAATAAGCTTTCCTTTTCATCTTTACTCCTTTTACTCCTTAATTCTATTGCACCAAATTTTCAAACTTATTAAAGGGGTTATCAAATTTCACACCAAATTCCATGTCACTAAAGGCCAGTTAGGAATGGGTACTAAATTTTCAAACTTATTAAAAGGGTTATCAAATTTCACGAATACGACCAAATTCCATGTCACTAAAGGCCGGTTAGGGATGGGGACTGGTACACCTCCGTTACTGGTACCTCTGTAGCGGTCTTGCAAAGTTTTCATTTGAGTCATACGTAATCCAGTAAGTATTGTGTTTTCTCGTTAGTTACTAAAGGTGCATCACTAACTAAATAGCCTTTGAAATTTTCACTACCAAATTTGAAAAAAAAATAAAATAAATAAAAATTAAATCACTTGATAAATATCCTTTCACTTCTTATCAACATTGTCGATATAATAAACATTTAAATCAGACATTATATAGAGTTATTGTTTGTTGGCATGTCTCTTTCTGTCTCTAAAATGTTATTTGAAAGACAAGGCTTTTAACAGATTTGTGCTGTTTTAATTGAATTCAGGACTTCAATGAAGGAATTCGTTGTGGAATTGGAGAAACTGGCTGAGCAACTCTTAGATTTGTTATGTGAGAACCTGGGGCTTGAGAAGGGTTACCTTAAGAAAGCCTTCTGTGGATCAAAAGGGCCTACTTTTGGAACCAAAGTTGGAAACTACCCACCCTGTCCTCGTCCAGAATTAGTCAAGGGACTTAGGGCCCACACTGATGCAGGTGGCATCATCTTACTGTTCCAAGATGATCAAATCAGTGGACTCCAACTCCTCAAAGATGATCAATGGATTGATGTTCCTCCAATGAAACACTCTATTGTCATCAACCTTGGTGATCAACTTGAGGTACTTACTAAATAATATTCATGGTTTTGACGTTTTTTTTAGCAAGTTGGGAGAAAAAACCATAAGACGCTTTTTGTGTTTAAAGCTGTTTTTAAAAGTCAAATGCGATTTAAGAAAGACCGACATGTGTTCTAAAGTACATACGGATTTGAGTTTCTTATGTGCGCCTTATTGCCTCTAGAATCTATGCTTCTCCTTTTGTTGGAAAATTATATTTTTTCCCGCATAATATCTTCTCTAATTGGGGCATCTGCTGATATTATTTCCCACTCTAAATGACAACAAGATGCATCAATTAGTAGCAAGTCAGTGTCATACAATGCGCATCAGTTGATAACAAATCAATGTCATACGAATGTAACCTCCGGTTACAGGCGGATAGACAGTTCTAATTATAGATGGTAGTAGTGCATGCTAATATGTTATGCAAACTTGTTTGTGTAAATATGGAACTCATGAGTTGATGATTTTTCAATATAGGTTATCACAAATGGAAAATACAAGAGTGTCATGCACCGCGTACTGACTCAAACTCAAGGTACACGAATGTCAATTGCTTCATTCTACAATCCAGGGAGCGACGCCGTGATCTACCCAGCACCTGAATTATTGGAGAAAGAGGAAGTTGATGAAAGCCAAATATACCCTAAATTTGTTTTCGCAGACTACATGGAGCATTATGCTGGGGTTAAGTTTCAAGCTAAGGAACCAAGATTTGAAACAATGAAGGCAATGGAAAGTGTTCCTGTTTCTGCTACAGTTCCGATTGCTTTTGCTTAATTAAGAATGCATTAAGGTTAAGTAACTACTAAAATTATGATGATTGCCACTATAATAATGGTAACAATTAGTAGTATTACAGTGTGAGTACTTGTTTCTTGGGAGGGTAAGTGTCTATCTGTGTGTTTTGTTACATGTATGAGCTAACTTCTACTATCATATTGGGAAATTTTACCTTGCAACGTTACATGTATGCGCACATCGGAGAGTTATTACCTGTGTGGATCTATTTCAATCCGCCTAGTAGCTGATAAAGAAAACCCAAAAGTTGGTCAAGTCATCATAAACTTTAATGGCTTGTTGAAGATCCAACTCCATGGTTCAAATACGACATAAATACCCTTAGAATTCCTTCTGGTGGTAACATGATGTGTTTTATCTTGAGAATGTCAGAATGCCGTAGGAGCCCGACAAGCTTTATATCACGCAGCATCCCTGCATAAGCAAAAGTAGAAGCATGGGTATTAAAATGAGGTTATGTGCAAATGTTGTTACAAATCGCAGACAAATTGTTTTGAAGAAACCATAACAAAGACAACAATAACTTTACATTGATTCTCAGTTATTAATGGTAACAGTTTCAGACAAAATTGAAATGATCTATCTTACATAAAACAATGGTTTTCTTCCAATCCAAAGGTGGTAAATGGTCTTCTTTAAGCGATCGACGATCCATATTCATCTCAAAGTGTCCCAAAGTACAAAACACAAACCTCGGCTGAAAATGCACCCCCGCTTTAAGCCTTCATCCAACAATCCTAAAACTCACCGATCAATGGTACATATATCGCAATTATTTCTCATGCATAATAGGTATTAACGTAAGCTAATTTATCCTTTTGTGCTTCAATTCCTCCCAAATAGCTGTCCTCAATGCTATCAAGTATCAATTGCATTGCACCAGAAAAGGTTGAAAGAATGTTTAACTATATAAATGCTCCATCAAATCTCTTTCCAAGTGTTAGTATATTTCTCAAAATTAAATTCGTCAAGATTTATGTTGGTGATAAGCATATGATCTTTTTGTTTTGTGTGATAAACCTTAGGAAAGGTGATTCTTCATATTTATTGTTTCATTTCTGATTTACCAATCTGTTGGCCATTATTCCCTCCATAAAGGGAGTTATCTCTATTAACTGGACTTAAAGTCATGATATGATATCTATAGACTTAGGGACTAAGCCTAAACTTTTATAAAAAATACTCATAGAAATATAAGGATAAAGAATGAATAAAGAAGATTAAGGATAAAATTAGAAATGATATTTTAATAATACTAAGGAATTTGAGAGGTATATGTTAGAAGGAGATAAAGAAGAAAAGTCTATAAAAAGAGTAGGGAGTAGGGATAGTACTAAAAAGGGGTTATCTTTCTCTCTCTTTCTCTCTTTTATGGGGGAATTGGGTCTGTTATGGATAGGAAGAGGCTCTCCCTAACTATTTACTTTTTGACCCTAAAATATTCGACGACTACAGTAGGAGTATACTCTTTAACCCAGCGGCTCAATTCCCTCGGGCGTCTCTTTCTCATCCCGCGTCTCCTGTTTCCCCCGCTTTACTAAATCACCTACGCGTCATCACTTCCGCGTCACTGTATCTTTTCTCTCAAACGATCTCCACGTTTTTCCTCTTTTCTACCAACATCTTTGATCGATGAGAAATCGATACCAACCCTATGTTCTTGATCTAAAAATGATTCTTTTATCATCAAAACCCTAATTCATGTATTCTGTAGTTCGAAACTCTTAATAGATTCAGTGATGAACCCAACTGACGTAGAGGAATCGTGTTTTTGAAGAATAACTCTGTGATGATGGTGAAGAGTGAATCAAAATCATCAGAAACGATCTAAAAAGATAAGTATACTCTATCATAGTTGCTTAATTTCAACTACAATTACTAAATTTTCGATTTAAGATTGATTTACATAAAACTTTTTAGGGTTTTCAAAATCCAAATCGACGATTTCATCAAAAAATTGTTTAACCAATTTATAATCAGAAATGAGATCTGTATCTATCTTCCGAGATCAAATCTCAAGGAAAAACAAAACTCAATGATAAATTTCTAAGGTTTTTGGGTTGAAAATCAAAAAGTATTTATGTCTTTAATCTTGATCGAAAATCGGCATTTAAATATGTAATCAACACCATTGAATCTCTATTACCCATAAAACTCATATTTGTTCTTGGTGGGCTGAATAATTTCAAATCAAAACCCATTTAGATGATTAAAATTGCAACAACAGATGCACCATGATTGTTTGATTTGAGTTATCTATCTAATCAAATTTTTTATCTCAATCTTATTGTCATATTCAATAATCTACAGAACGTGAAGTAAAATCAAGTAATGGCTGACTAATGGTGAGAATGAACTGATTCCATGGATGAAATCTCAAGGAGCAGCAACAATTCTCATCAACATTTAAGAGTGGGACTCAAAAGAGATAAGTTTTCACTATCTTATTAAATTTTTTGGTTGATAACCTAAAAGTAGCTTTAGCTTAAGCATAATTCTCAATTATCATCTGTGACTGTTTGAACCATTAGCTCTCTTCACTACTAAAGATTTAGCATAATCTTGAATGTGTGCATTGAAGTTCTGCTTGAATGCTAGAGAAGCAATAGATTGCCCTTTAATGATCATAAGTATCTCACTTCAACCAAGAGCATGTACAATCATATCTTGAATTATTTTAGATTAAATTTGCATCATCTTTAGTCCTTGCATATGAGCCGTGAATATTAATGCTTAGAGCTTGTATAAATCTTTATGCTCTGACAGTTATCTTTAATCTTCAACTGTGAACTATGAAATGAATGCTTAGGCTACTGTGAAAAATATAGATGTATGAGTAGCTGCAAGTTCACAATCGGCACACAAAGCTAAGTGCAAATTCTATCTCATTCTTATCGTATCCTTTAAATTCTTGTTTGTAAATGACGATTCGTGAGATATAAATGCAGAAACATGATGAAATTATCCTTGAGATGTTAAAGTGTCATCAGTAATCAAGCTCGATTAAATGAACTCAAACTGAGGAGTCACAAATTGCATAATATTTTGTTTAACACACTTGATAGTGTACTTGAATGCTCATAACATAACCTTGCTGCCATGAGTAGCTATTTACATCAGAAGAACTTGAAATTGTCTAAGTTCTAACCCGAGTTATGCATTTCAACTTGACTCATTGGCATTTGATTACCAAGACTTTGGGACTATAGTGTAGCTGAAAACTATATATTGTCATATTTGTAATTATTATACCATATACTTACTTGTTGGTGTTGATTCAGGATGGATATTTCTAAGTTCAAAATCTGATCCACCTGCAAAAGCCAAGGAGCCGCATCAGTGAAACAACACAAAAAAGTCATGGAACTAATGCAAAAATGATATAGTGACAGTTTCACCTCAAATGAGTTTAAGTGTTATCAGCCCTAACTTAAAATAAGTGATACTATTTAAGTGAATGCATGAATACCTAAATAGTCCTACCTCAATAGTAGCATGAGCATTACTTTTTTCTGAAGCTTTACACATGTCAGAGAGCTTGGTTACTATCCAGCTCACCCCCAATGTTACACTAACATACTAATATTGCAGCTACAAACATATAAAAAGCCTGATAAATATCTTGTTAATTCAAATGTGCATTAACATGCTAGTATAGCTTATATAAAGCTCAAAATCATACATGAATACATGCTTGCACACACAAATGATTCATGAATGATTATATGAGACCAAGAGCATGTCATATGTAGTTCAGGTTGAAAGAATGAACAAACTGAGGAATTTATTCCAACTATTTTTGCCCTGCAGCATTACAAATAACTAAGTTTTGCCCTGCAGCAAACTACATTTCATTTTCTATCTATGATCAATTATGCATAACCTAAATTGCTAAAATGCTTTAGGATTATTATAACAACCTTAGCACCTGTTTTCTAAAAGCAAAATCAATTCAAGTTCGACTCTTGAGTCACTTCTCAGTTTTGTTACAAAAAAAAACTAAGCTTTATCAGCTCTTGAAGCTTATTAAGTTTCAATTAACAATTATAATTGCAAATTTATATGCTTGAATTATCATAATTAAAGTCTACTCACGTAAGTAACAGGTACTAAAGGAGTAAGTCATACACAAGAGGCTGAGGCAACTGCTCAATGAAAAGATCAAGGGACTAATGCAAATAGTCGAACTTTGGCCCCAACTGCAACAGTCAAAGCTCAAACTAAATGATGGCAGTGGTTGCTTTTCCGTTATAATACAGGCTAAATATTACATTTTCTACATACACGATTTCATTTATAAAAAAAATACTAGGCTTTTAAACACTTAACTAGTATATTATCATTTCTTGGCATTTCCACTTGATTTTACCCAGCATTTATCTTATAGTTGTTATCCAGGAAAAATAATTACTCTACCTTGCATCTACACTTCCCACTAGCATACAAGATGAAATATATTTGATGTCTTATAGGTTTAGTCAATGGAAGCATGATACGTCTAAAAAAAATCATATATATAGGCTACTATTTCATTTAGCTATGAATAAAGCGTCAAAAATCCCATATACAGCAATATTATGATAATCGGCAATAAAGCCCAAAAAATTATGATCGCGGCGGTGAGAATAGCTTAAGCGGCCCCCACCTTAGACTAGACAATTATGAAATGCATCAACAAAGACGGCGACAATGGGCATCTCGCCCCTTTTCCGAACAAATATGGTTACAAGAGTGGTAGAGGGTGTTCGAACGAGCCAATACTTAACACCAATGGTCACAAGAGCGGCAGAGAGCAAAGCGTCCCTATTCGACCAAGCTAAAACCAAACATCAATGGTCATAAGAGCGGAAAAGGACAAAGCGCCCTTGTTCGACCAAGCAAACACAAAACACCAATGGTCACAAGAGCAGCAGAGGGTAAAGCGCCCATGTTCGACCAAGCCAACACCCAACATCAATGACTGTG
>JAJJMC010008078.1:1067196-1150859 GCA_023531435.1 Papaver californicum | reverse complement strand
ATCAATTAGTTCATGTCACCTTTAATGTTTTTTAACCAATTAGGGTGTGTAAAAGGAATAAAAGAAAAAATGCATTTGTAGTTATTGATTGTATCTAAAGAGTTAATTATGTCATTTTGATCTTTATCAACAGTTCAATTACTTCATTGTATCCATTGAGACCTCTATTTTTTATTGAAAACCATTACTTAATTTGATGAACATGAGAGTTGACTCCCATATAAGTTCTTAGTGCTAACCACAGATTAACTAGCATAATCTAGAAGTTTGTGTTAAATGCATTGCTATTGCTTTTAATTTGTTTTTGTGTCAAAGCGAATGACATAAATTATATACTAATAGACCCATATTTACTAAGAGTGATATAGTGAGTCAATTTTTAGTGTAGTTGTTTTTAGTTGTTAGCTTTAAATTTTCAAATGTATATTGATGTATTTCAGAAATAGTGGTAAAAGATTCGATACTCAGACTTGTGAAGATTTGATTTGTAATCTAATTTTTAAAACTAAAAATAAAGAAGATTAAAGTAAAATTGATTTAAGTTTATGGAAAGAATTGAGACTAAGGATTCCACCATTAGCCAATTTTTCAAGTGATTTAGCATTAATAATTATCTTGCATCTCATACATTCAATTGATTCTAAATATTGCCAAAGTTAGATTTTCAAAATAATAGTTGTAAATCAAAAGTATGAGACATCAAATAGCTCTGAACTAAGCATGACTCATCAAAAGAAATCACAACTAATTGATAAAAATTTATTATTTCAAATTTAATTCAAAGCAAATAATCATAAAAGAATGGCAAAAAATTAATAAATAAAAATATACCACTTTATTATTGAAAAAATGGTTTTCTCCGACACCTCAGCAATTGGGTCTAGCTCCTCATGTTTTAAACACTCTCAAGATGTGTATTCATGGCTCAAAAATTGTTTACAAAGATGAAAAGAGTGAAAATTGTGTAAATAGAGAGTTTGCAACGGTGTAATAGCGTTGCAGACAACTATTTCCATTGTTACAAAAAGAAAGTGCTTCCACTGAAGATAAACATTACTGTTCTGAAGATACCGTTGCAGATGGGTTGAAGAAATCGTTGCAGCTGAAGATAAATATTGTAAAGACGAAGATATTCGTTGTTGTTCAGTTGAAGAATTCGTCGCCTATTCCTGTTCTTCCCGACATCAGCAACTTTTTTTTTCCTGTTTTTTTTCTTTCAATTGAAGCTCTCCGCTTTTTTATTTGATATCTTTGCTTTATATAGGCTCAGATAACCGTAACATCCAATCCTAATCGATAAAGACTCAAAAAAACAATTCCAAACCAACTCAGATTTCTTTTTTTATCCAAATCAGGGAGTAAACCCTTTTCCGGTGATAACTCGATTTTTCCAGCTTGTTTTACGGCTTTAAACACTTTTGATTGGCGTGTTTCAACTTCTTTTGATAGTTTCTTCAATTTGGTATAGTGAAGACACGTTTAAATCCCATGAATCTCGGTCTAAACTAACTCGGAAAACTCCTCTCGTGTGAAGAGCTTCTTTCCGCCTTTTCTCGGATTTGAATTTAAAAGGACGGGCGCCTTTAGTAAACTGGTGGATGCCCTTATCCAAAGTTGGGGGTGCCTTTAGTAATTTTTAGGGTGTTTTTATCAACTTTTTGAGCCAATTTTTCCACAAAAGTTTATTTTCTAAAAATTCCTACAAAGACATAAAATCACACAATAAGTACAAAATTGAGTACCAACAACATATGAAATTGAGAACAATTTAGACACAAAAATGTTTCTATCAAATACCACCAAACTTATTATTTGCTAGTCCTTGAGCAAAATCTAATCTAGAAATAAAATAAAATCCTAAAAAACTTTCGCAGGAATCGCGACTACATTTAGCATATGTACTAAGCCTTTAAACCCCTAGGTGTCCCTAGTGTATGATTTTTGTCTCGTGAGGGTTTACAAGAGGTATACCCACAAAACCTTTACTCCAAACCCTAGTTACCTGTGAACAATTGAGGGTAAACACTAAACAAGCTATTTAATTGGCATACTAAATTCTTCGGCTATGTGAAACATTACCTTATATGAGTCCAATTGTTGTACACGAGTTTGCACTCAGCATACTAAAATTCATATATAAGAAAACAAAGCTCTACTTAGATAGTCGTTCAACCACGATACTCAGAATCTACCAAAGTTCAATCACATAAAAAGATTTAGAAGATGGATATGAGATGATGAAGTTTGCGCATGTTGACTAAGGTGAACGGTGTTTCCCATATCTGTCTGAAGGTCAGTGCCGGGATGAATCCTAATGGATTGAGATACGCACCCACTGGTCTTAATCCTTATATTAATATCGACTCAGCTGGTATATACGAGGGTCCAAGGGATCGATTTATTGAAAATAAAAAAATTATAAATGTACTGACAACACGATTGGATCAAATTGAATCCAAGTGCATGCTCCTTATCAGCATCTTACATGATAGTACTCATGGATCCTGTGTTCCATGCTTGCTTAGGCAACTGAGACAGGAAGAACACACACATATTGCTATCAAATTGTCAATACTCGAAAAAAAAATTAAGAATCAAAAATAAAATACAATAATGGGGCTTGATCTCAAACACTCTACTTCATCCTGGCGGCATAACAATTCGATATTGGTGCCCCACCAAATCACTTAGAGAAACAAAAAAAATTGCAAAAATAAAAATAGAAGGTGATATGGTCGAGATAGACTCCGAGATATGGTGACGACTATCATGTTACTTCTAACACCTGAGCTAGGCATCCTTTTATAAATAGACCATTTAGATGGGCACACCAATTCCTATAGAAAAAAAGCTAAGTTTCCATCTACCTAAAATGGTTAGTGTCATCCTGAATTGTTCACAAGATTCTAAATTTTGGAGTTTTATTATTGCACTAAAAAGTTTTTCCCTTACCCCAAACTTAAATCAAACAATGTCCTCAATGTTTCAAAATAAAGAGCAGTACCAATAGATAAGTAAAAAGCGGAATAAAGAGGTAAGTCATAAAGATAGTACCTGGATGAAGCGTAACAATCCTTCTATGGAGAATAAGACAGAAAAGAAAAACCTAAAAACGAATAATAAAAACCTACAAGAATCTACTAATGTACATAAACAACCTTGATGGTCAATCAAGGTAAACAAGGTTCTCCAGAGGGACCTCCTCAACATCAATTGTAGGAAAAGGCTCTAAAAATGGTCTCAATCTCTGACTGTTAACCTTGAAATGACTTCTACCATCTTGAGTCTCAATCTCAATAGCACCATGAGGAAAAATAGTGCGAACAACAAAAGGACCGGTCCACCGAGAGCGTAACTTCCCGACGAATAGATAAAAATGAGTATCATACAGAAGAACTTTTTGACCTGGAGAAAATGACTCTCTTAAAATATTTATATCATGCACAAGTTTCATTTGGTTCTTATACTCCCTAACACTATCATATGTATCTTTCTGAATCTTTTCCAACTCATTGAGTTGGAGCTTCATGTGAGCTCCTGCCTTGTCAAGGGAAAAATTTAACTGCTTTACATCCCAATATGCTCTATGTTCTAACTCGACGGGCAGCTGACAGGCCTTGTCAAAAACTAGACGATAAGGTGACATTCTAATAGGGGTCTTAAACGCAGTATGGTAATCCCATAAGGCATTAGTAAGCCTTAACGACCAGCAGTCTTCTTAGCATTAAAGTGACCCCCACAAGCATGATTATGAAAAAAGGAAATAATACTGGACTGATCACTCTCATGTATACATCTCCTAATAATCTAGTTTGTACAATACTTAAACAAATAAGGATCGTCCCAAAAGAAATGCTTCACCTCGGATAAAAACCTAGAACGATCTTGTTTACCCCAGTGTTGAGGCATTCGACCAGTAATAAGATAATTCACTATATTCGCAAACCAAGGTAATTGGTAAACAAAGAATAGTTTTTCATCAGGAAAACAATCTCTCACAGGAGGAGAATCATCAAGGGAATCCACAACAAGTCTAGACAAGTGGTCTGCTACTATATTTTCTGCACCCTTTTTGTCTCTAATTTCTAGAGAGAATTCTTATAACAAAAGGATCCATCTAATCAATCTAGGTTTAGTATCCTTCTTAGACAGAAGGTACTTCAAAGCATCATGATCAGTAAAGACTAAAACCTTAGAACCTAAGAGATAGGATCTAAACTTGTCTAAGGCAAAAACAATGGATAACAGTTCCTTCTTTGTGGTGGTATAGTTCAGTTGGGTATTATTTAGAGTTTTGCTGGTATAGTAAATCACATGAAGTAATTTGTTTTCTCGCTGACCTAACACAACACCAATATCATAATCTGAGGCATCACACATTATCTCAAAGGGTAGGTTCCAGTTAGGTGCCTGGACTATGAGGGCGGTAGTGAGTAAGGTCTTAAGCTTCTCAAAAGCTTCTAACAAGCATCATCAAAGACAAACTTAACATCTTTTACAAGCAAACTGCAAAGAGGTCTAGAAATCAAGCTAAAATCCGTGATGAATCAACGATAAAAGCTTGCATGCCCTAAGAATGACCTAACATATCGTACAGTTTTGGGAACTTGTAAAGTCTTAATAAGGTCAACTTTGGCTTTGTCTACCTTTATACCCTTAAAAGATACGATATGCCCTAAAACAATTCCTGATCGAACCATGAAATAGCATTTTTCCTAATTAAGCACTAAATTCTTTTCCTTACACCTAGTCAACACTAATGTCAAATAATGCAACCACTTATCAAAATATGACCTAAATACTGAAAAATTATCCATAAAGACCTCTAAAAACCGTTCTACCATATCAAAAAATATGCTCATCATACAACGCTGAAAAGTAGCGGGTGTATTACACAACCCGAAAGACATGCGTTTATATGCAAAGGTACCAAAGGGACATGTAAAAGTGGTTTTCTCTTGGTCCTCTAGGGAAATAACAATCTGATTATAACCATAAAAACCATCTAGCAAGCAATAATGGTTATGTCCAGCTAATCTCTCAAGAATTTGGTCGATGAAAGGAAAGGGAAAGTGGTCCTTCCTTGTGACCTTGTTCAATTTTCTATAGTCAATACAAACACGCCACCCCGTGGTCACTCGGGTTGGGATTAACTCATTGTTATCATTCTGGACTACATTAATACATGATTTCTTAGGAACAACCTGAACGGGGCTGACCCACTTACTGTCTGAAATAGGGTAGATAATACCCGCATCTAACAACTTAAGCACCTCAGTTCGAACTACTTCTTTCATGTTTGGGTTAAGTCGATGTTGCATCTCCCTAGACGGTTTGGTATCATCATCTAAATGAATCTGATGTATACAAACAGTAGGACTTATACCCTTAATGTCTGTTATGGTCTACCCTAAAGCTTCCTTATTGTCTTGAAGCACGGTCACTAGCCTACTTTCCTGGTTACTATCCAAGTCGGATGCTACAATCACAGACAAAGTCTCAGATATGCCTAAATACACATACTTCAGGGTATCTGGTAGTTGTTTAAGGTCCAACTTAGGAGGATCTTCTAAAGAAGGAATTAGGGTAGACTTAGAAACTGGTAATGCTTCGAACTTATAGTTCCATCGATTACTAGTGTCTATCAAAGGGGATGAATCTAACAAATCATTCACCTCATTAATCACACTATCATCATCAAAATCAAACCCAAAATGGGATAGGTATTTCTCTAATCGATCTTCTAACAAAGTGTTTGGTAATGACTCTTGAACTAATGTTCCTATCATGTTCACCTCTTCAATGCACGTGTCATCTAGATCAGGTGGTTGTTTAATAATCTAGATCAGGTGGTTGCTTAATATTAAAAATATTCAGTTCAATAATCATACTACCAAAAGATAAGTTCATAATACCATTTCGACATTTAATGATCGCATTAGATGTAGCTAAAAATGGGCGACCTAATATCACAGGTATCTGATTCTCTGGGTCAGGGACAGGTTGGGTATCAAGGACAACAAAATCCACTGGATAAATGAACTTATCGACCTCAATAAGAACATCCTCTATGATACCACGTGGAATTTTCACATACTTATCATCTAATTGCAGTGTTATCTGAGTAGGTTTCAAATCACCAAGTCTTGGCTGAAGGGACACATGGTACGGAAGTAAGTTCACACTGGCTCCTAAGTCAAGTAACGATTTCTCAACAAGGTAGTTACCTATTGTGCAAGAAATGGTTGGGGACCCTGGGTATTTGTACTTAGGAGTTGTATTGTTCTGGATAATTGAACTCACATGACTAGATAAAAAGTTTTCTTTTGTACACTAAACTTTCGCTTTAACGTACACATATCATTAAGGAACTTGGCATAAGTAAGAATCTACCTAATTGCATATAATAATGGAAGGTTGATAGTGACTTGCTTAAAAAACTCCAATATGTCGTTAAAGTTGGATTCCTTATTTGTTGGTGCTAACAGTTGTGGGAACGGGGATCTGGGCATAAAATACGGATTTTAAGGAACTGCATCGGGCTCCTTAAAGACTTCATCAGTCTCTTCAGCTACTGGCTCAGAAGGGTTAACTACAATATGTTCACTATCAGGCATGGTTACCTTGTTGTCTACCACTTTACCATTCCTAAAGGTTCTAGTTGCATTCATGAACTCCTCTAGGATTGGGTTGGGTATGACTAGGAAACTTACCTTTTTCTCTCAAAGACTCATTCAACTGACTAAACTGGATTCATAAATCGTAAATAGCACGAGAGTTATCCTGGATCATCTTTTTATTGTCTTCTAAATTTTGTTCAACCGATTGTTGAAACTTAGCAGTTTTATGAGATAAAAAGGTGAGAGACTCTTCTAAACTCATGATCTTCTTATCTGAATGGTTTTGAAATTGTGCTGGTCCTGAAGGATTCTTAATATAGCCAAAACCTGGGGGAACCTTATAATTACTAGACTGACCTTGACTCTGGCCCTTAGACCAAGAAAGGTTTGGATGGTTTCTCCAACCAGGGTTATAGGTTTCTGAATAAGGGTCAAACTTCCGATGATTATCAAATCTAGTGTTATTGTAAAGAGCATGGGCGTGCTCTTCAACAGTATGTCCTTCCCAAACTGACTTGGGCTCAATTCCACAACTAGATTGACTCAGTTCTAAAACTTCTAACCTTTTTGATATAACTGCTATTTTGGCATCTGATTCAAAAGATCCTTCTACTCTATTGACATTTCCTCTACTTAGAAGAATTGTTTTCTGGGGCTCCCTACTATTTTCCCATTGATCGTTTTTTCGGCGATTTCATTCAAAAATGTCATCGCACCATCGACAATTTTATTTTCAAACCCACCTGTGCATAAAGACTCAACCATGGTTGTTTTCGAATAATCTAAACCTTCGTAGAGGATCTGAACTAGCCTTACTTTTTTTAAACCATGATGAGGACATTGTGATAATAAGTAATTGAACCTTTCCAAATACCTATATAAAGATTCTCCCTCTTGTTGAGTAAATATGCAAATCTGTTGCCTAATAGATGATATTTTGTGCCTAGGAAAAAACTTCCGGAAAAAGGAAGATGTAAGTTGTTCATAGATTTCAATGGACCCGGAAGTCAAATTATATATCCAAGATTTGGCTTTGTCTCTTAGTGAAAAAGAAAAGAATTTAAGTTTCAATGCTTCATCATCTAGGTCCTTAATCCTGATGGTACTACATATTTCCTCAAAATCCCTAACATGGAAATAAGGGTTTTAATTTTCTTTCCCTAAGAAGATTGGGAGCATCTGTATGGTCCCAGGTTTTAATTCATAGTTTGCTTCATTTTCAGCTTACTTGATTCATGATGGGAGAGAAGTCATAGTCAGTTCAACAAAGCTTTTAAAGTTGTCATTGCTTGCACTATCAAAGGACTAGGAGTAACTTCTTCACACAATGTCAAGTTCTCAAAATTGAAATTTCCAAAACAGGGTCCTCAAAAGAAGAGTCTTCGAGGTCCTCGTTTCTAGGGACAGAACTACTAGGTTTGTCACTAATCAAACGACCTAGAGTGTCTCTTTTCCAAGCTCGCTCAGTGATAGTTTCGAGCGGTCTTGGCATACACTAAAAAAACTAAAATAAATAAATAAATCCTAATTGGAAGAGAATTCTAAACAATCACAAGCAAGGCTGACTCAACAAACCAAACCTATTGAATCTAACAAACAAAAAGCATGATAGCTCCACTGAGATTGTTTCTAGACCAGCTTATATTCTTTCAAAAGGTAACTAGTTACATTTTTAGCAAACCTCTTAGAACGACCCGAATTAGATTAAGTCGAATAGAAACAGGATAATCTCTAAGGAGCTTTGATAACCCTGTCTCATTGGCAACGTTTCCTTGGGTTACAAGGCGGCTCGAATCTTCTTAAGATAATCTTCCTGAACTTTGAGTTAGGCTAACAGAGTAACCAATACATTCCTTTTGAATGACTTTCCAATAAGATCGTTACCCTATCGGTCTCTTTCTAGTCAAAATTTTAAGCTTAGGTTCGCGTTTGGTAACGTGTTCCTAAAGTGGGCAAGAAGGAAACGGTGATGAAATCCGAGTCTTTATCTTGTATGGTCAGTTCTTGCCCTTTACTAGAAAATAATTATGTATTCAGTCCTCAACATATATGCATTACGAAGGAATACAAAAAATCCACTTGCAGGGGTTTCGTGGATTGAAAGAGTTTTACCTCCCATACCAGACGAGCGATGAACCGTTGAACTCGACTCGGACCACTGACTCCTGTGTCAGTGTACGAACCCAAGGGGCTGAGACAATATCGTAATTGTCGTACTTCCTTATGCAGTATATATTTAATACTACCCTTCCCTATGGTTTAAAAATAAAAATAATGTCCAAAACAATGTCCCAAAGTGTCCAAAATGTCTAAAAATAAAAGAAAATTACAAAAACAATTAAAGATTTCATAATACAGTTTTTCTAAATTAAAATAACAAATAAAAACTCTAAAAGTAAAAATTAAATAAAAATAAACTATTTGTCTTCTTTTATGTTCTTTTAGCTTTAACTTTACTCCAAGTCTTTTAATTACCAAAATCTTTGGCTCAATTTCTTTTCGTTTTTGTTCCAAAACCTGTAGCAAAAGAGAAATACCCAAAAAACGTAAAATAGAACAAAATATTAAAAATCTAAAAAAAAAAATAATACTAAAAAAAAAATAACTAAAAATTTAACCTAAAAACAAATCTGCGTTGGCGGCGCCAAAAATTGATGTGTTTTAGAAATAGTGGTAAAAGATTCGATACTCAGACTTGTGGAGATTTAATTTTTAAACCTAATTTTTAATACTAAAAATAATGAAGATTAAAGTAAAATTGATTTAAGATTATGGAAAGAACTGAGACTAAGGATTCCAACATTAGCCAATTTTTCAAGTGATTTAACATTAATAATTATCTTGCAACTCATACATTTAATTGATCCTAAATATTGCCAAAGTTAGATTTTCAAAATAATAGTTGTAAATCAAAAGTATGAGATATCAATAGCTTTAAACTAAGCATGACTCATCAAAAGAAAACACAATTAATTGATAAAAATCATTATTTCAAATTTAATTCAAAGAAAATAATCATAAAAGAACTACAAAAAATTTATAAGATAAAATATACCATTTTATTATTGAAAAAATGGTTTCCTCCGTCGCCTCAGCAATGGGGTCTAGCTCCTCATGTTGTAAACACTCTCAAGATGTGTATTCATGGCTCAAAAATTGTTTACAAAGATGAAAAGAGTGAAAATTGTGTAAATAAAGAGTTTGCAACGGTGTAATGACGTTGCAGACAACTGTTTCCACTGCTACAGAAAGAAAGTGCTTCCACTGAAGATAAACGTTACTGTTCTGAAGATATCCGTTGCAGATGGGTTGATGAAACCGTTGCAGTTGAAGATAAATGTTACAAAGACGAAGATATTCGCTGTTGTTCAGTTTAAGAAATCGTCGCCTATTCATGTTCTTCCCTACAGTAGCAACACTTTTTTTCCTGTTTTTTTCAATTGAAGCTCTCTGCTTTTTTACTCGATATATTTGCTTTATATAGGCTCAGATAACCCTAACAGCCGATCCTAATCGATAAGGACTCAAGAAAACAATCCCAAGCCAACTCAGATTTCTTTTTTATCCAAATCAAGGAGTAAACCCTTTTCCGGTGACAACTCAATTTTTCCAGCTTGTTTTACGGCTTTAAACACTTTTGATTGACTTTCAACTTCTTTTGATAGTTTCTTCAATTTGGTATAGTGAAAACACGTTTAAATCCCATGAATCTCGGTCCAAACTAACTCTGAAAACTCCTCTCGTGTGAAGAACTTCTTCCCTCCTTTCTCGGATTTGAATTTAAAAGGATGGGTGCCTTTAGTAAACTGGTTGGTGTCCTTATCCAAAGTTGGGGTGCTTTAGCAATTTTTCTGGGTGCCTTTATCAACTTTTCGAGCCAATTTTTCCACAAAAGTTTATTTTCTAAAAATTCCTACAAAGACATAAAATCACACAATAAGTACAAAATTGAGTACCAACAAAATATGAAATTGAGAACAATTTAGACACAAAAATGTGTCTATCACATATGGTATGTCTCACTTTAACTAGAAAGGATACGCAACAACTCTTAATTTTTAAAGGTTGTTTTTCATCAATGATCACCAACGGAAATCATTTGTATGGCTAGGATTTAGGACCATGTTTGCAGGAATTTCCAATGGATATAGCTGAAAACTAATTCGTGGTTTGTTGCACACACGTTTCTTTCATTTGTAAACTTCACCATGAAATTTAATTTTTGACAAACTATAGTATAGAATAATGAGGACCTCTGAAATTTAGAGAGGTAACACATGTTCACATCTGGATTTTTTTAACATAATGGTTATTGTAGGAAGAAGTCATTGTTTCCTCCATTTGAGTTTATAGAATTGTGAGACATGACAGAGAGCTTAAGTATGGAATGTAAATATTAAATTACATATATCTTCCTTCTTTACCAAGGACGAAATATTATGTTATGTTCAAGCATAACCAGTATAGATTATGTTACATCGTTTGTGTGTTACCTCCTCTACATATGTTTTTTTTAAACATATCATCTATGGGAACCCAGATGTGAGATGTGAAAGCATCGAGAGGTTTAGAGAATGTAAAATATTTCTTCAAGGAATCAGTTATAATGCTAACTAAATATCCCAAGTACCTTTAAGTATAGCCAATTGTTTGATTTCGCCTACAATGAACATATCATATTTTTAGTATTTTATGTGGTATGTTTTGTCGGGTCTTGGCATAATCTCTATCGTTCGACCTAGAAAGAATTATCAATGTCTTATGTACATCATACACACCCTTCTTCCTTAGAATATAAGATATAAGAATACAAAAAAAAATCAATTTATATTACCACAATGTATCTAATATATGTAATAATACTAACTTAATTATGAAATATGTGTAAAACACACAATAAATAAATGTTATATTTTCTTAACCCCATTGTTTTGCTACATAGTCAAGTTGTGTACCTTCTTTTTAAACCCATTATTTGAAAGATGTTGTTAATTCTTGTAAAAACAACAAAATACAGTTTAAATTAAAACTAATAAATGTATATATGACAATTTGTTTAACGACTGTAAATATATCAAAATCCTTTGGAGGACTTCCATAGGAATGATTCATATATCAATTAGTGGGGGCAGTTACTGCATCATCTAATCAGCGCCAACATCTCTAAAAAAATCTTTTAAATTATCCATATCATCAAAAGTTAAAGTACACAACCAAAGATCGACGACATCCTCCTTCACTGGAAACATAAACAAATCATCTATAACATCAGTAGAAGTTGTTTTTGTTGCTAAATGCGAGGAGGGTTCGAGTAATTGTTCATGTTCTATCAAAACCAGACAAGATTCATCCATCTTCCCATTAGTAAAGGCTGATTTTTCTGTTGAAGGCAAAACAAAGCTAATGCAAATAACTTTTCCTTTCGCTTAAGAACCTAATTCAAACTAATGCTTCAGTTGAATCAATTGATTTTCATAGTGATTACCTTGTCAACATTATCAGGTTCTTCCATGTTGATTTGATCCCACCAGAAACCATCAACACTAACTCTACTCTTCTCATCAATTTCATCTTCTTCAATAACCTCTTCTTGTTTCACATTGAATTCATCAAGGAATTGATCACTTGATTCATTGGTCGAAGAAAATGTGAAAGGGTTTCCAGTAGAAGAAAAATAAATCATAAAGATGTTGGCACCAGTGAGACTGCACATTTTTTTAGATTTGTTAAAAAGACCTTAACGTTTCTTTGTAAAGGCTACATTTCTCTTGTTCTTATTTTCTTTTTTTATTTATTTATATCTTCCGCTTACCCATTATTATACAACTTTGATTCCTCTATTAACACTTCAAAACCCCCAAAAAATCAAAATCAGAGTCAGAAACCCAAGATGTATCATTTGCATACAAAAAAAAAGTGAAGAAAACCCTAAGTTTAGCCAGCAATATTGAGACAGAGAGATACATGCAACGAAGCAATCAATAACAAATGGGAATCAAAAAGTTAGAAAGGAATAGACTCTCAGGACCTAATTAATTTATGGCAAAATCTAGGGCGGACGTGAGAAAAAGAGAATGGAGACGAGACAATATCAAACTGAACTGAAAGCAGAGGCACCGGTTGTGTTTATTTAAAGACAGAGAGAAATCGTGTGATAATGATACGAGCGTGCAAAATTTCTGACAGTTTGGCAATCATTTGTTTTTTGTTTTTTACACTTGCGCTTATACTTCCAGGGTCTTGTTAACTTGTGTACACGTATATATGTTAAGATTCACTAAAACAACAGTCATTTTCCTTCGAAACAAGTTTTGTTTATTTTATTGCATTGTAAACAATAGTTCTTTGCATTTGAAACAAGATTTGTTGTTTTGAATGCAAAAAAAATTAATTTCTAGTATAACAAAACAAAACAAAACAAAAATGTTTCCAAAGATATAAAATATTTTTAGAAACAACCTTAACATGTATATGGGTATACAAATTAACAAAAGCCATACTTCCAATAATGTGCTTTTTAATTTTAGGTTCACTTGTGTTGTGGGCCCAATTAAGAAACTTATGAATGGGAACACTCCACTAGATATACAGGAAGATTTAGGCTGAGTTTGGTATTGTTTTTTTTTCAAGAAGCACTTTGAAAACATATATATAGTGATATTTTTACATCTTAGTGTGGTAAAGTTTTTATAAAGCGTTTTTCATTTAAAGCACTTCCAAAATTCTCCAACTTTTAAAAGTTGAAGATGATGAACTTTAAAAGCTCTAAAAGCAAAATTTATGGTCCCACTTTATTTTCATATATGATCTTTATTTTTTATCTCAATTTTATTTTATAATGACAAAAAAAATTTTAGTTTATCAATAATAAAAATAAGAACAACTATTTAGTTTGATTTTTTGTTTGCAAGTTCCTCAGGCATTTGGTTACAGGAGATGCAGCTGGTTTTGGTCCACTTCAACTGCACCTGACAACCCTGACCATGAAGGATGGTGGGATAGGTGTCTATAAAATGGAAGACACCAGCCACTATAGTTATCTAGCGTCTTACACTCAAACCATGCAGGTGCAGAATACTATCCTCAGAACTCAAATAGGATCTGACACACACCCCAGCTACCAGCATGCCCTGTCTAGTTTCATTCAGGTATGTGGCTTGACTTCTTCTTACAACATCCAAGCTACTTCCCCCAGCCCAATGCACTCATTGGCAGTCCTCTACTTTGATGCTGTTAAGAAGAACATCCCCAATAGATTCACTATGTATGAACGCGACAGCACCCTGTGGCAATGCACCAAGCTCAATCACACCCAAGACTTCACCAGAAAATTGGGCCAAGGCAGTTCCGGGTCGTGCTTAGATACAGACTCGGGATACCCATGTTTGAAGAGAGCAGTTTTTGCCCCAGCTGCGGTAGAGGCATGGACGTCTTCGACGACCACGCCTTGCACTGTGCCAGCGAAGTGGACCTAAAGTTCAGACACGACTTGGTCCGAGATGTACTCGCGGACATGTGCTTCCGGGCTAGAGTGTTTGCGCGTAAAGAAGTCAAACTGGGTTTCTTATCGGACAACGAGAATTCGTTACGGCCAGCGGACATCCTCGTATACAATTGGGAGAACGGTCACGACGTCTGTCTCGATGTCACCGGGGTGTCCCCGTTCACAGGTGGCAGGAGATCATCCTACACGCTAGGGCAAGCCATTTAGAACACCGTTACCCGCAAACGAAACAAATACCTGGACAAATGTGTCGCCCAGGGCTATGGCCTCGGTGCTAGCCTACACCACCCTAGGGGAACTAGGAGAGGATATGGTAGCTTTTGTAAAGAGGTTGCAGGATTTTGTAGCTAGTTTCGACTACAATTACAAAATTGGCAACTCTCTGTTCTTCAGACTAGGCATTTCCATCCAAAAGGGGGTAGGGGCCCAGCTTGTTGCGAGGGTTCCTACCATTTCTGTGTAAAATTTTATTTCTATCTAATAAAATTTCCTTTCTATAAAAAAATAAAATAAAATAATAATAATAATAATATGGTGGGGGAGAGTCGTTTTTTCACCTGGTCAAGCCATCTCAAACGCCATCACCCGGAAACGCACCAAATACCTGGATAAGTGCGAGGCCCACGGATACGGGCTCGGTGTGTTGACTTTCAAGACCCTATGCGAGCTAGGAGAGGACACTATAATTTTTGTAAAGAGGTTGCAGAACTGTATAGATAGCTTTGATTACAACCACAAAATCGGTAACTCTCTTTTCTTCAGATTAGGGTTAGCTATCCAAAAAGGAGTGGGAGCCCAGCTTGTGGCTAGGCTTCCTTCTGGTTCAGTGTAATTACCTTTTTCATCTAATAAATTCTCGTTAATAATAATAATAACAATAATAATAATAATAATAATAATAATAATAATAATAATAATAATAACATCCCTATCAGATTTAACTTGACTGAACGGGACAACATCTTATGGCAATGCAACCAACTGGGTCACGCCCAAGATTTCCTTAAAGTTGGTCCTATTGCTGGGTTTAACCAGTTTGTTGGGCCTCATCAGGTCCGGGTTGTTCTTAGCTATAGGTTAGGAATAACTCTGTTTGAAGAGGATAGCGCGTGCACCAGTTGCGGGAGAGGCATGGATGTTTTTGGAGACCACGGCTTACATTGCGCTAGTGAGGTGGGTCTTAAATTCAGACATGACTTGGTCAAAGACGTGCTTGCAGATATGTGCTACAAAGCAGGTGTGCACGCTTATAAAGAAGTCAAATTGGGCTTTCTTTCTGACTACGCAAATTCCTTAAGGCCAGCTGATATTCTTGTGTATAATTGGGAGAACGGCCGTGACGTCTACCTTGATGTTATTAGGGTGTCTCCTTTTACTTGTGGTGGGAGAGTCGCCTTTGCGCCTGGTCAAGCCATTTCGAACACCATTACTCGTAAACATAACAAATACTTAGATAAATATGACGATCACGGATATGGTTTAGGCGTGCTGGCTTTCACTACCTTAGGCGAACTAGGAGAAGACACGATAGCTTTCGTGAAGAGGTTGCATAATTGCATAGCTGGCTTCGACTACAACTATAAAATCGGCAACTCTTTTTTTTTTTTCAGACTAGGCATTTCCATTCAAAAAGGTGTAGGTGCCCAGCTTGTGGCTAGGCTCCCTACCATTTCTTTGTAAAAGGCTTTTCCTCTCTAATAAAATTCCTTTTATAATAATAATAATAATAATAACTAGTAATAAATTTAATATTATTTTTAAACTCAATAAACTAAAATAAAACTATTTTCAGAGATATGTCTGTGTTTTTTATTTGGTACATCAACAATATTTGAACTTGATATTTTACCAAACACAATTTGATCACTTATATAATCAGCTTTAGGTTTAATTTGTTTATATTTTACCAAATGTTCAACAACTTTTTTTACATAACAACGCACAACAGAAAAATATTTTTATAAAACTCACAACATTACTAAACTAAGCACTAGCGACTTAATGTTTATTTTTTTTTGTTAATCAGCTTTGTAACGTCCTCCAAACTAGATTAAACAAAGTAATGGATATAACATCGTACTGGCTACTCAGAAACCGATAGAAATATTATAGTCGAAGTGTAATATAAATAGCTATGTACTTTCTTTGAAAATCACTGCAACATAAAGATATTAATGAATGAATATTGGATGAAGGATTGTTTTGGTTGCAGAATACTACTAACACAACTAAAAAATGGTTGCAAAAATGATAAATGTAGTGACTGATTGATTTTTATAAGACTAAGTCTTACGGCTCTTCCAATCAAGTTTCAAATTAAGATCTATGTTAGCTTGATCATGGGTCGATTCTTATGGTTTGGAATGGTTGAAGGATAAAGCGTGACACGATTTCATGCACCAAATCATTACTCACAGGACTTTAACCCGTTATATTTTTAACACATATCCATTTAAAGTCAAAATGGGTCCATTTCCAACAAAGAATTACTCTAAATGATTTAGCAAAAAAGTAGTTTTTTAATGTTTACGTGAAATGGCTTCACACTTTGGTTTACCTTGAACATTGGATTTAGGCCACGGTTGCGGATACCAGATTCTATATGTTCTCCCAAGTCTAAAGGGCTAGTAATGGCGTAGTGGCAAGCCCAAATTTTAAGTCTAGAAATACTTTTGGAATGTTTATAACTTAAATAATCTACTCTCATAAGGAGTACCACTCATTGAGGAAGTGCCTTCTTATACCTATAAATATGTGATCTTGTCCAGGATCTGGATAAGAAGAAGGATTCCAATTGTTATTTCTCTTATTCAATAAAATGCAAGTCATTCCTTATGTTTTATATTATTAGTATTCCCTGTTTGGGTGTGGTTGTTAGTTTTTAGAATGTATATAATATTGTTTTACAATTAAGTTACAAACAAAATCCAAATAATATTTAGTTTGGGTTTTATCAGTTACTGAAACATTTTATCGAGTAGAGTATTATCTTACAACAAGAATTTCATGTTTTGGTCGTCGGCGTTGAAACTGCTATAGGTATAATCTTCGATATGATAAAGACTTTTCCCCTATTTTATGAGAACTTATATAAGGATAGAAGAATAAGCAGCAGCAAAAGCGGTGAAAGTACTAACAACCCTTAAAGGATAAAAGAAAAATTGTTCATGGAGATAAAATTTGTGGAGGAATTCATCAATGTTGGTGTTAAAATGAGGATTAAAGGACATTGATTAGAAAATATTTTTGATGGTTATGGTGAAGCTTTTGATATCTTAGTCAAGGTATTATGTGCTTAATATACATGATATAAATCATAAGACTTTGAGCTTCAAAACCATGATTGGTGAAGTTATAATTGATGTTAATCGTGAGATCATTCTAAGACTCAAAAAACTTCCCATGGGTAGTTTCAAATACCAAGACCACTAGGAGAGTGACCTTCAGGGGATCAGATCTCCATAAAATTAGTTGGTCGTATTTTTAAATGTAATGGTGGAAAATTTTCAACCGAGAAACTTCCCATTGCGTTGAAGGTATTTGGGAAGTTTGGTATTCCTAATCTTTGTCCTACCATGATCAAAAATTCTTATTGGAGTCCATATTTTACCAAATTGGTTTATTATCTTTAGATGGAACAAGAAAATCTTAATGTTTGGGGGTTAATCACTCGACATATGATTGAGATTTCCTATAGCAACAAGAACTTGGGTTTCCCTTGCTTGATTGGAATATAATGTAGAGCTGATGCGTAGGGACGGCCTAGCGAAGGGTTAACTGAGGCTCCAGTCGGTCCCTAGATTTGACAAAAGAAAATTAACTATACTGATTTGTATTTTTTTCTAGGTTAGCCCAACATTATCTTGATAAATAGCCCATTTGTTAGCCCATATATAAAAGTTCATACGTGTGGGTGAAGTGAAGTTTCCATGTTTTACACGTCGCCACCACACCATCCGAAAGTGTGAATCAGAGAGATTTTTTTTGCTTGGTCGAAGAGAAGGGGAGCCTTAGTGCTGTTGTGCTAGAATGCTACCTGCTAGTGCCTAGTGGTATTCAATTTATAAGACAAATTTTTTTATGATTTGATTTGTCGACAATTGACAACATCATTTTAAACTTTAAAGTTTGTGAAAAATTTTTTGCAGTGATTCTCAATTAGAAAGGTATTTATAATTTATAATCTTTGCTTTAGCTTGTCAACCTAGGGTTTTTGTGTTGTTGGTGAGATTGTAGATATCTCTTTTTAAAAATTTAGGGCTTCAATTTGGTTATGCATTCTAGTAATTGATTAATCGATTTAGTGGAATGAGCTAGGGTTCTCTTATTATGTTTAGAAGTTAGGGTTTTTGTTTGCTTTGCTAAAAAAATTCCTAAACTTAATATTAGGGGTTTTTAGTTTGATTATACTGTTGTAATGCTATTACTTTGAGATTGATAGGGAAAGTTGGAAACTATTTTGTGTGTTATATACTACCTCTGTAGCTCATCCAAATTGGGAATTAAGGTTTAAATTCAATTGTTCTGTGAATTACTCATAGGTTCTGCTTCAGTAGTTTTAATTCTTGTATCTTGGTTTGTAGTTCTGTGTTGGGTCTAATTCCATTTCCAAAAATTGTTGATTCTTGATAAACATGTACTTTGATCTGATATCATTATTCAATGTTAGTTTCTGTTGATATGTGAGTTTAACTTCTGTTATTATTTAGATTAGTATGGTACTATGGTGAAATCAACAATTGGGTATATATGTTACCAATTATGTCATTTAATCACTGTGGGGACTGGGGTGTTTACACTTTACTGTGGTTGTTGTTTTGGGTTCTAGTATTGGGTGTTTTGTGTTAACAAGTAGTTGTGATTAATTTCATGCATCTACTTATTCTATTCAGGTTATAATATCACTCGATCATCTTCGTCCAGCAGCTAACAGACTAAAAACGATAGTCATTTCCAAGCCGAAGGGGGGTGATAAATCAGGAGGACTTTTTCCTTCTAATGACAATGTTAACATTCCTACGTCATCACAACATGAACCTGGTACCAACAAAATCAAAAGAACCCATCATATGCTCAACGAACTATATCTAGTAAAGCCAAAGAAGTTGTAGTTCAAACAAATGTAGGTACTGTCTGTACGGAAGCCAATGGTGTTTCTTATGAGCGTGATCCAGGTTTGCGACTTCAAATTTGTCAATATCCAGTGAATCAACGAGATAAGGTACGATGAGCTTATTTAAAACAGGGACCTTTTAAACCTAAACTTGCCAAATATCCTCCTTCTTGGGATGGAAAACAGAATCGCTATTTCCAATATAGTTGGATGAGAAAGCATCCATGGCTAGAGTACTCTATTGAAAAGAACAAAGCATATTGCTTCCCTTGTTTTATTTTTAAAACAGATCCACTGAAGCGTGCTGCATTTATAGTCGAAGGGTTCTCATATTTCAAGAGAATTGGTTCCAAGAAGAAAGTATTTGCATGTTCATTTGTTCAACATGTTGGAGATCACAAATCTTCACACGTGAAAGTTGTTGAAGCTTGTGAAGATCTACAGAGGCCATCTCACTAGATTGATAGAGTTATTAATAAACAAAGCAAGGAGATAATAGGAAAAAAAAAGGTTGCGACTAAAGACAACAGTTGAGACGGCTTGAGTGCTTGCTCTTCATGTGTGTGCTTTTAGAGGTAATGATGAATCACTAGAGTCAAAAAATCGGGGTAAGTTTATTGGTTTAATAAAGTACGCAGCTATATTAAATGAAAACATTGCTGAAGTTGTCTTAGAAAATGCACCTGGAAATGCAATGTATACTTCACTAAAGATTCATAAGGAAATTGTACATATTCTTGCTAACAAGGTCAGAGATAGCATCCGTACAGAGATTGGAGATGCTAAATTTTGTATTCTCGTGGATGAACACAAGACTCATCAGTTCAAGAACAAATGGCTATTGTCTTAAGATTTATTGATAGTGATGGTTTCATTAGAGAGAGGTTTTTTACAGTTAGAAATGTTGAAGACACCACAGCATTAACTTTAAAGAGGGAGATTTCCAAGGCTCTTGCTTCATACGGTCTTTTAATAGAAAATATTTGAGGTCACGGGTATGATGGTGCTAGTAATATGAGAGAAGCATGGAATGGGTTGTAGGCATTGTTTCTTAAAGATTGTCCATATGCTTATTATGTGCATTGCTTTGTTCACAGGTTACAACTATCATTAGTAGGAGCAGCTATAGATGAGCAAGATGTTTATCTGTTTTTTGAGAAGTTAGTGGTTATTGTCAAACTTGTTGGGGCCTCTTTTAAGCGTCACAGTCAGTTGAAATCTGCAGCGGTATTAAAGATTGCCACGAAGTTAGCTAATGGAGAACTTGAGACTGGTTCGGGAGCCAATCAAACTCACACTTCGAAACGGGCTGCAGATACTTGTCGGAGCTGACATTTTGGTTCTGTATTCAGTTTGATCTGTATGTATAGTTCAACTGGTATAGTTCTTTAAAATATTATGAAAGACGGAAAAAGCATTAAGATCAAGGGGCAAGCTGAGGGTGATTTTCTTGCGATCTGATCTATTGAGTTTGTGTTTATCTTACACTTGGTGAAAAAGTGTTATGGAGATAACTAAAGTGATATGTCAAGCTCTACAGCAAAAAACACAAGACATTGTTAATGCTATGAATCTGGTCAAGACTACAAAAGTGCTTCTTCAAGAATTGAGAGAACAGAAGTGGGTTACTTTTCTTGATAGTTTCACACTATTTTGTGATGAACATGACATTATCCTTTCTAATCTGTCTGATCGAAATATGCTGGGAACAAGTCGTTCTTGTCAGCAGAAAGACCATATTACGATTGAACACCATTACCGCTTTGATATATTTAACGTTGTTATAGATATTCACTTATTGGATCTAAGTAGTCGATTTACAGAGGAATCAATGGAGCTACTTGTTCTTTGTTCAACTTTCAATCCTGATGAAAATTTTAAATCTTTTGACATTGATTCCATTTGCAGTCTTGCTGAAAAATTTTACCATGAAGATTTCACTGACCAAGAGGTATGTGTTTTAACAAGCCAACTACAACACCACAGATATGATGTTGTCGACAATCCAGATTTTAGAAACATGACTATGGATGAATTATGTCGGCGATTAGTCGAAACTGGTAAGTCAAACATCTATGATTTGATAAATAGATTAATTCGTCTTGTCTTGACTCTTCCAGTTTTAACAACTTCTACAGAAAAGGTATTTTCATGTATGCATATTGTGAAAACAGTACCTCTTAACAAGATGGGTAATCAGTTTCTTGGAGATTGTTTGGTAATTAACGTGATGCATATCGTAAGTGCAACAAATTACTTAAGATATTCCCACTAATTAACTAGTAATATAGCGGTAGTAAGGATCGTTCCCACAGAGAGCTGTGTAATTGAGATATTATTTAGATTAGCAACTAAGAATAAAAGTAAATAACTAAGGGGGGTTTGTTTGATTAAAGTAAATAAAAAAGAATAATAAGAAGAAAAAATGATTAGGGAGTCCTTCGCCGCTACCAAACGTTGACTTAACTAATATACTTATCAATCTTTCATCAGAATCATTCATCACCAACCGTAGAATAAAAGGTACGCTTAGCTATCCCCAAAACTCCTTATATCACTAGATAACATGTGCGCTTTGTAATCGGATTCTATCCAACTGGGACACCTTGAGGTACGCTTATAAGGTTTAACTCGATCGAACACTTTAAGATTTGTGAATTTAGGTTTGATCCTAGTAGTTAGACTCAGTACGCTCGTTCCACTTGCTAATGTTGTCATCACGCACGATTGCTTCACAGAATCCCTCTGCAAGGTCTCACGTTCTCTATTTGTGTAGCAGGTGACGGACAATTACGGATTGCTCGACTCTCTACTAGCGATAGAATGACCAATATAATAATTTGGTTGCGCACCTAAACAATCTAAGAAATAAATCATAAACCCTAGATATAGTGAAAACAAACAATGATGATAATAACTTCAAACAAACTTGTATTAACTAATAAAGCTTCACGCTTTAAACATTGAATTCATCCTTAACCAACAAAAGGTTAGCTACTCATATTACAAAGAAGAATGATTTCCCCCTAAAGGGGTAAACCCTAGGTTTTTGATATAGAAGGTGTAGTATGAGAGGTGGAGTATATGACATTACTTCCTAGATGTCTTATTTGTGCCTTAGGAGTCTTCTTTTATAGCCTTTAATGCTTGGGTATCAAGTATCCTCTCTTTATAGGGTTTAGAATCCTTTCAGGACCATGTTTTCTTTGTTTAGAAGTCCAAAACGTGTGCAAATTTACAAAATTCAGACCAGTCCGGTTGGCAAATCCGGTTTGCAAACCTTTGCGGTCTGTCCAAAATTTTCAATATTATCTTGTTTTGCTCATAACTTCTTCTTCCGATGTCAGAATGACCTCATTCTTTTTGGATTGGATTCGTCTTTAAATTCTCTTCAAGATGGTGACAAGAAACTCTATATTTGAAAGAGTTGAACTTGGTCTTTGGCCCATCTTCACTTATAATGCTTTACTTCCTTGCTCATTCTAGCATTTTGTAGCTCCTTTTTGGATGATTCAACTAATACACATCAGATAGAAAACAAAAGTAATAACAAGTAATGTGCAAAAATTGTAGCTAAAACAAATATGGATTTGACACTACAAACGTGTGAATTTAGCACTTATCACCGTGCTGAAAGAGAAATTGCAGAAAAAGTGAAATATGATTCCGTCGTAGATTATTTTGCTTTTTTAGACCAGGAAAGGTTCACTTTTAGTATCCCTTCTTGTATCCATGTCAGGATAAGTGGGTTACACAAAAACTCTTCACATATAGTTCAAATGTTATATTTGTACGTACCTACTTATACAATCTTAATGTATAACAACCTTTTTTATTACAAAATATGCAATCTTTTGTACTCTCCTGATTCATACACTTTTTCTTATAAAAGCCAACTGTTTTTGCTTCTTCTTTGCCTCAAGATTTTTTTACTCAGAGTTCTGTTTTGCTACACAGAATTATATGTTCTTTTGGTGAATAGATTGTAAGAAATTACGTGTATAGCAGTGTTTATTTGGCAATCTCGCCCACTTTACCCGTTTTTTCTCTTGCTCAACAGAGATGAATATCATGACAGGTAGTATTAAATCTTTCCCTCTCCAAATATAATAATGGGTTATGATAGTAGTATTTGCTGGGCCTCATGTATGTTACTTAATCTTCATTATGGTATAAAATATGAGGACAGGCCTAGTGAGCCAGTATCTTGGTGGGGTGATGGAGATCTATTGGGCGAAAGAGACGAAGTTGCAGGAAGAACATGGTTGGCATGTACAAGAGGAGGCAAATTAGCAATTATCATTGACGTTTTTGAGTCTCTAACTCTACCTGACACAAAAAGCAGAGGAAACTTGCCGGCATATGATACATTTGCACCTCAAGAAAAAGGTACTACTTTAGAACTTTTTTTTGCTTAAACTTTTAATATTGCATGGAACGAAACTTTTTTTTTTTTGCTTAAGTTTAGCCCTACCCAACCATAATTCTTGGGTCCATCCCTGCTGATGTGTATCGTAGGTCCATAAATTAATTATCTTATTTTCTACTCAATTGATAAATAATATAATCGAAATAAGGTTCGATCCCTTGAAGAACAAGAAGTTTTAGTTGTCGAAAAATGTCACGACGGAAGGTTTTGTAAAAGATTTTGAATAATATAAATTGTAAAATAAATTAAAATAATTGGGTTGAAATCAATGAAGAGAAAATGATCAAGGAATCCTTCTTCGTTACCAAATATTCATTAAATTGATATATCCACTTATTATTGTTAATCATAAATTATTACCAACCGTAGAATAGCAGCTAGCTCAGTGTTATCCCATAAATTCTTTATACCACTGATTACGGAAGCTTTTCCAATATCATATTTTATTCTCCTAACCACCTAGTAGTAGCTCACTCTAGATTAATTTGGTCGAATGCATTATATTTTGTGAATTAATAGGTTGATCCTAGTAGTTAGACTCTTAGCTCAAGGTCCACTTGCTAGGGTTGTTTTTACACGAAATCCTGCTGCAAGGTCTTGTGTCCACTACTTGTATAAAGAAATTAATAGACTGTTACACTTATCTCCCAAATCTTTAGTAGCATTAGATTAATTAATAAAATAATTCAGTTAGTCATCTAACCAATTTTATAATTAATCATAAATATTAATATTAATAAAAATAAACCGTAATTATGTGAAGAATTTAAAATAGAAAAAAAATAAATCATATTTAGAACTAAAAAATCATCCACACAATTAAGAAATTAGCTACACATAGCTTATAGTTATATAAAAATTAAATTAAAAAGAATAAAACTAAAACTAAAATTGCAAACCAAAAAAAAAAAAAAAAACTAAAATTGCAAACCAAAACAATCGTCGGCTAGAACTTACTCCTGCTTCCCTCCGGTACTCCAACGTCTTTACTTTTCAACCAATTTTTTTCTCTTTCTGTTTCTGTATAGTTTTTGTTCTCGGCTACAGGCTATGTATAGGCTCCGAACGAATCCAAAGCACACGCCAAATCTTCCTCTAATAAACAACTAAAGTCAGCGAAAAGAGAGATTTATATTTTAAAAATTAAGTGCTTCTGATTCACTGTGATGCAGCGTAACGTCATTAAGTATACACGAGCTTTCATTGGCCATAATCACTACTGGGCCCAAGGGCACCTATGTGGCTTCTCTTAATTGCGCTATACATTTAAATTGATGCTCTCTGTTGCAGCGATGCTCACTTTCACCTTCTCCACATGAGATTAAATCTCAAAAGATAACTCTCCCTCTGTTCTTCTCAAATTTAGATAAGGAAAACTAGTTCCCAATTCTGTTCAAACTCTAACTCCACCGCGATCCCAATTCTCGACTGCAACCCTAAAACACCACAGACTCCTTTTCCACTCCTTCGAGCTCATCACAACCACCTCAACTCCATCAACTACCACCATTCATCCTTACTGCCACTATTGGTAGCATCTCAATATTCCCTGACTTAGTTGAACTCGGACAACATCTACTAAGATCCAAAAACATAACAGCCTCATCAATTCTCGACCAACTCAGAGACCCATCATCTCGAGTTCCATCATCATCCATCAACGTCAATAGCAGCTCATATCGTGAGTATATACTCTCTATCAAACCACCAGCAGCAACTACATGTCTCAATCAATCCTCACTTCCAAGCTCGACTCCAACTGCCATCAAAACCCATTCTTCATATCTCCGTTCATCACCTAGCATCAGTGGCAAGAAGTGGATACTCCATAATTAATTTCTCAACCAACCCGTATATTAAAATACTTCCAGGAATCTACTGCTTCCCATTTGAACTCGAAACAGCCTCAACTTCATCGACCACATTCATCACAGATCAAAATCCACCATTGACTCTTTTCACTGCCAAGCTTTGTCTCACCACAGGCTCCACTCCCTTATCAATTTCGATCATCACCTAAGTTTTATATCAGCTCCATTATCTCGCTGATCCATTCAAACACAAAGACGATCATCTCTGCCACTGTGATCATCACGATCAATCACAGCCTCAAAAGCTTCATTACATCTTGCTGCTGCCAAGTTCTTTTTTTTTCTCTATTATATATGAGCCTGGCCTGCTCAAAACACTCATTTGAACCCAGAGAAGATGAAGAAGGAGATGGCCCCGATCAATTCTTGTTGGCGCCTTAATCATTATTCAAAAACTGGCAGCCCTGAGCAAACTCGAAGGTGCCTTTAGCAATATCTGAATTCAGCTTCCCCTTAACGTACGACAGAGCGCCAATAGTAGTTTCCCTTGAAATGACTATGTTACCCTTATTCTCGTTTTGCGTATAATTTCTTCATACGACCTCGGAATGACCTACTTCTTTCGCCGTTGGCTTTTTTTCTTCGCTCTCTACGTGATGATAACAAGAAATCCTGGATTTGGGCAAGTTACACTTAGTCTTTGGCCTTTTTTCACTTATAGCACTTCTTTTATTGCACAATCAAGTGCCAATTCAGTTTTTTTGGATGATTCCACCTAATAAAAGATAAATAAACAAAAACAAACGTAATATACAATAATTCACAAGAAATTTAGCAAATATGTGCATGAAATTGACATTCTAAATATGTAAAATATGCACTTATCAAGAGCATACTTACTTGAACCAATGAGCACATCTAGGCATTCTTTCTCATTTTTTCAAGTCTTTTATTCACAAGATTGAGATAAACATCAACAAGCGCGAAAGAAGCCCTCTTCCTCTACTCCTATATCTCAAGAAGGTAACTCTACTACCTTGAGCTTACTTCACATGATTCTCAAAGTCAACAAAGGGTTGAGAACATGGTAAAATATGTGTAACAACAACTGAATGTTATTGCAGCCAAATATATATTGAGTCAGAAATTACAGATATTTATGTTGCACGTGTTGAAGCATTGATCCTTCTTTTTGTGCTTTTTAGTTTACTCCTTGTAAGGATTTATTTTTATTGTTTTAGAGACAAAACTAGAGAATAAAGTAGTTATTAATGTTTTCTTTTGCAATACTATTTTATATTTATCATTTATCAATTTATGAAGTTTATTTAGTTAATTTTTTATTGATGATGATTACAATACTTGATCTTATTAATTATTTTTTATGTATTGCTTGTATTAGGTGAGATAGTTCCTAGTCATCTTTTTATTTCTTTTGATCTTAACTGGCAAGAGATAAAAATTGTGATTTTAAATCTTACGTTCATACATGGATATGGTAGAACATGATCTCATGGAATCATTTCTCAAAAAAAAAAGTTATATTTTTCACTCTTGTGTTCGTGACTGGCTAAAAAAGGAGTAAACTTTTGATGAATTATTTCTCCTAAGTTATAATTTTGATTTTTATATTCGTAATAGGCTAAGATGAAAAAGTTATTCTTTTAACTTATATATTTGTAATTGGCTAGAAGGGAAATCAATTAATCGCTTCTCTTTAGTTATGTTTTTGAGTCTTAAGATCGTAACTGGCTAAGATCATAGATCATACTTTTATCGTCTACGTCCGTCAATGGCTAGAATGGTAAATCTGGTTAATATAAGATACAAATTTACTTGCAAATCTATAAATGTCTAATAAAAAATATTTTATTTGGAATGATCACTTTTGTTGTTCTCTTTGAGAATGACAACAAATGGGGGGAAGGGGGGGGGGGGAAGTTTAATTTTGAGCTTTTACTTAATTGTTATATCTTTGTGGGGAGTGCGACTGTAATTTGAAGTAGATAATTGTACCTTTAATCTTTCCTTGGTGAAGATGCTAAGTTGTGAAACTTAGTGGAATCATCTTAAAAAGTTGGTATGTTATCTTTAGTCTTGATAATTTCTTAAAGTCATAGTTCATTAGAATCCCTATTCTCGAACCTTTATTAAATTGTTAAAGGGGAAGAAACATTTTGTAGTGATTTACTAGGACATATGGATTTTTCGAGCAATGTCTAAGGGGAAATGAATTACTTGTGCGAGTAAACGTCAAATTTTCCAAAGAAAGACAAGTAAAGATTAAGAGGGAGAACTTTAAGGTTTGTAAAGGTACTACATATTGGCATAACAACTTGATTGGTTAATTATTCATCCGAAAATCTCAAATCGGAGTATTCTTAAAAGTTGTTAGCAAGCTACGGATCATCAACAAAGTGTTCAACGAACATATGCAGAACCATGGAAGAACTTGAAGAACGAAGAATTCAAGGATGTTGAAGATTCAAGAAATCAGTAACTTTATTTTTGTTTAAATAAATATGTAATTGATGGTTTTATCACTAAAATTAACAGAGAGGAAGATTGTTAAAACATTGAACGTTGAACCTACAAGTGTTGGTATGTCAAGCTTGTTGTCAATGTTAAAATGACCAAAACTATTTCTTGATTTATTATCTAATAAAGTTTGTCTCGTACTAAGATTAGATTTAGGTATTTGTATATTATAAATCACTGAATATACTTGAAGATTGAAGACCGATGAACAAGAAGATATCGGCGAGAACTTCATCAACAAAGGTATATGAAGACTCATGAGAACTTGATCAACAAAGGTTTGAGTTCAAGCTTGTACTTGACTGATCTCAAAACATGAACTCAAGATTTAGATGTTCAAGGATTTATCGCATTTGAAGATGAGAACAATTATTATTGTTCAACAAATTATGTTTGTGAAAGAAAATTCTAAAAACATCAAGTTGCAATAGATTTCGCGAAATAAAAGTGGTGGTTCGCGAACTATGCACAAAACTTGATGTTACTGAACTTTAGAAAATAGAAGTTCACAAACTGATTTTCTAGTTCATGAATATACATTATTCACCAAGTTCCTGGAACTCGTGAAATTTGTGCTGAATTTGCGGATTGATTTTTCTAGTTCACGAACTATGCACTTTTTGATATGTTTATGAACCACTCAAACATCATGAGTTCTAGAAATAATTGTGTACTTTTGGTTATGTTCCTGCTGACTCAAAACATCTAAAGTTCGCGAATTAAGTTTTTTATTAACGAAGTGCACCGAGTTTTGGGTGTTACTGAACTCCAATATTGCTTGATGGTTCATAGACCATATTGGTCAACTTGTGAGATACTTCTTGTGCACGGTACTTAATTTTCAAATACGCTAATGCACATTTTTCTTTGTATTACAAGGAAAAATTTCTCACATGCTTACATGGTTTCCATTCTTTGGATTATTAAATATTGAGAAGTTGAAGTTTACTTGGAATCAAATTAATTTGTAGACATAGAATCTAGTTCACGAACTTGCTTTGAATGCACGCAATAGTTTCTTGAACTTTAAGCAACCTAGCCTTATTTATTATTATAAATAAATGACTCTCTGCAACTAAGATTTTTAATCCATGCACGTTATGCATCTTGTTGTTGCAAGGTTCCTCCTCCATGGACCTAGTTTTTCTCGAGAAACATAATTAGTTTACGACTTTGAAGACTACACTTGGGATTCGTAAAGCCCGATCAAGCTATCCTTTACCTAATAGATTTTTGTTATCTAAAATCTTATCTTGATCATTATAGTTCATGTTTCTTTTGTTATACGACCATTCAAGAACTACTGATAAATGAATAAGATTGATAGAAACTATAAGGAGTTATTCGTCTCTGACATTATACTTTTGCAATATACGATCTAAACTTGATTTCAATAAATCTTTAGAGGTAAAATCAATTAGGCATCTCTAAAACTTTTGAAGATAGTATGTTTCCTAATTTTTGAGGTTTGCTTGATATCTTTTTTACCAGGAAATTCCTCAAATAAAATAGATTTTCATTACCTTGATTGAAACATATCTAAAAAAAATCTAATTGGTGTCATATTAGAGGCAGTGTAGCACTAGTCTTCCCGATAGACTGTGAAGCAACTCCTATGCCGGTAAAGGATGTCAACTAGGGGAATCAAGTGCGTAGGTATTGCAAGATCCAGGAGATGTAATGAGAACGACTTCAACTAGATTACTCAGAGGGTTAATCCAGTCTCAACTATATTCCAGTATGAAGTCTGATAGTATGCTAGTATTTTTAACGGTTTAATGAAGTGTGGTGTTCAAATTGGACGAGGTTCCGAGTTTTAACTGCTAGATTGCAAGTTCCTCGTTAACAAGTTTTCTGGTGTCTTGTGTTATTTATTTTCTGCATTTTATTGTTTTATTTGTATATTAAAAGTATCACTAGTAGTGCATTATAATCAACCTAGGTAGTTTTAGGTTGATGGTAAAGATCTTATAAGACGTTTTCTTGTTGGATTCAGATCTTGGAATATAGATCGTACAAGACTTTGTCTTGCACTACAAGAAACTATGGCTTTAGTGACAATTTTTTCAACGACAAAGAAGATTTCAACGCCAAAACTTAATTATTGTGACAAAAAAATAATTATCGTTGTTATTAGGTTTTCTGCGACAAGACTCAGATTTCGTCATTAAACTTGTTATTAAAAGTAAGTATAATTTTTAGTGACTAAATTTAGAGACAAAATAATGTTTAGTCACATATAAGTTTTTTTTGTGATAATATATTTTTGTTACCATTTAATTTTATCGTGATGATATTAAAAAATTGACGTAAAAAAATATATGTGACTATCTTTAACTTTGTTAGAAAAAATTTCTGCCCGCCCCGCCATGAGCACTTTATTTGTTGCAAATTTCTACCCGCCCGGCCCATTTGATTTAACAGGCAAAAGATTATTCTGCCTGGACCGCCCTTGCCCATTTAATTAATGGACCGGGCTGTCCGGATCAGCCCAATTTACACCCCTAAATAAAGTTGAAAAACTTGAGCAAAATGGAAGAAATTAGGAATCAAATCATTTTGAAATTTTAAATTGATATAATTGCATCAAATTTAATGATTCTAATCAAAATTGGATATGTCAATTTAATAATTTGAAAGTAATTTGTAATTTTTTGATAAAAATTCGACCTAATATGAATGAATTCTAGTAGAATTGAATAAATTGAAAATCTAACCCTTTTGAATTGAGGTAATTGCATCAAATTGAATGATTATAATCAAAATTGGATACTAATTATGATATCTGGCAAGCTATATTTGAACAAATTCGAGTAAAGTTGAAGAAATTGAAAGTTCAATTATTTTGAATTGACCAATTGCATCAAATTGAATTATTATACTCAAAATTGGATTCGTCAATTGTAATAATTTGAAAGTAATTTGAAAGTAATTTGAAAATTTTGATGAAAATTCGTCAAATATGCACGAATTCGAGCAAAATTGAAAATTCAATCCTTTAAAATTGAGAAAATTAAATCAAATTGAATGATTACAATCAAAATTGGATACCGTAATCTTTAATAATATGGAAACAATTTCGACTTTTTTGATGAAAATTCCATCAAATTTGAATGAAATAAAATATGTTTCATTGTTTCAATCAAGGTTATTGTCAAGTTGAACAACTAGTGTTAATAACTAATACTTTACATACAAGATCGTTACTCGACATAGGAGGTTTAAAAACAGGTGGTCAGATTGAAAACTTATGGACAAATTTTATCGCAATATAATTCTTCAAATATGGTCATTGAATTGATAATGCCAATTTTCTCATAATTAATTGTTATTCTTTAATTTAATTCACATTCTTACCAATTCCTTAGATTTTTCGTTGTGTCGAGAGATTGATAACAAAAAATTTAGGAAGTTATCCTTATTCATAACAATATTCATTGTTATTTTCATTTTAACAATATTTTGGATTTTTATTGTGTCGAAAGATTAATTGATAATAACAATTCTCGAAAGTCAATCTCATTTTTCGGATTTGCTTTCATTCTTAACAATCTTCATATTCATTTTCATTATTAATAATAATTCAGTTTTAGATGTTTGGCATGTCCAAAGATTGTAAATCTAGATTCTCGATCCAAACTCATATTGAACGATTCTTCGAAAATTTATCGACTCGAAAATAAGAACAATTTTCCAAATTCATTCTCGTCCTTCGAATTTGTTCTCATTCTTAGTAATCATTTACATCTATTATCAAACTTACCTATTTATTTTTCATTTTTCTAATTTTATATACTTCTTCAAATTTTCGTCGTGTCAAACGCCACAATTCTTTCATATTCATCAAATGCTTAGGTAAAAATCGAAAATTATCGAGAATTTTGAATAAAACCAAATTAACTTAAAAGTTTCTATTACTATTTAAAAGTGTTTACTGTAAAAAAAAATATAGTTGTTATATAAATTCTAGACACAAGCAACATCTCCTTCCCTCACTTACTCTCTGGGCGATTTCTTTCTCATCCAACAACCACTTCTCGACGATGATAATAATTATTTAGCAAAAAAATATGATTGTTGTATAAAATGTGTTGTGCCCGTTGAATGTATTTTGGTTCTTGATGATAATCATTAATTGTAAATGATGATGGAGTTATTTAGCAAAAAAAAAAAAAAAAAAAAAACCTAAAAGAGTGCGTTATTTCCCTTCATCCGAATGACTTTAGAAGTTAGAACCTTAAATTTATACCGTACCGTCAATCATAACCCGTATGACATTGCTTATCCCAAGATATGACCGTCTAAATTGTTTATCACAAACTTAAAGAAGATTCTCTCATCTTTGTTTTCTCGTGTTTCTCTCTTTTTTAGTCTTTCTTTTAAGAAAATCTAGCCGTCCAAAATTTTCTATAATCCGTATGACCTTCTTTATTCACCGTCCAAAAATTCCTTAGACTTAGTCTTATGGACATTCACAATTCAACTTTCACAGCAAAAACCGGTTATGTGAGTGTAATTTCCAGATTACCTCCAAGGAGTTGCTTGAATGTTATCAGGAATCAACTCTGTGGCGCCAATGATTTGGCGGGTACAAAATTTACTTTCTGTGCCAAATTATTTGGCGCTTTAAATATGAGTCATTAGATTTTATATTATAAGTTAACATCTAATGGTTATGTTATTTGCGTCCAATCATTGGACGCTTCTATTATTAACCATCAGATTTTCTTTACATTTTAGCATCTAACGACTCATATCTTTTGCGCCCAATCATTTGACACCAGGCGCCCAACTATAAGGTGTTTTTAAGATTCAACTTAGAACAACCATAAGAGTAAGACCTTGATTCAAGGTGGCGTGGCTGGTTGTGAAAGTTGAAATGTGAAACATGATAAAACTAAGTCTCAGAAAGCCTAGACTTTTTTTCTTCACTTCACTTTCTCTTTCTTTTTTTCCTTCTCCGCCTCTACCAAAACCCTCGACTCCAGCCACCACCATCATTTTCTAAAACAAGTGTTTCTTTTCTTGCTCTGAAGTCTGAACCCATCATCGCCACCGCCACCATCAGCATCATTTTTTCAAGTTTTTTATGAACAAGAAGAAAAACTAATCTTCTCTTCCTTATCTGAACCCATTACCGCCACCACACCACTTTATGTGTCTCTCACTATCACTCCCACTACAACCACCATCACTGAAACCTTCTCACTTTCTCTATATGAAAACCTTTTAAAAATCACAACCCTAGAAATTTGATTTCAAACTGATTTTGTAAACCCTAGAATTAAGGGTATTGGTAAGAGATTTTCCAATATTGTCTGCAAGAACGCTGATGTTGACAGGAACAAGAGGTAACCACTCATTTTTCTGTTTTTTCTTCATTATATTAAAGTTCATTAGATAGTAAGGGTCTCAGATTGAATATGATTTTAACTAAAATCTAGGGTTTACTAGACATGATTTGGTATGTGATTGAGTTTTGTTTTGTTATGGATCTTCTGTTTGGTGTATTAAATGGTGGGTTTGGGGGTTTCAAGGGAAAATTCATGTATGTTATGAATTGGAGAATTATATGAGTTTAATGTTCTTTGTTTGGGTGTTTGATTGGAATGTTGTAGGGCTGGTGAAATTTCTGCAACATAGTTGGAGTTGATGACAATTGTTGCTAACCTTTCCTAATTCCAGACTGGTTTTTGAACAAAAAGAAGGATTACAAAGATAGAAGATACTCACAAGTTGTATCTAATGCCCTTGACATGAAGCTCAGAGATGATTTGGAGATCTTGAAGAATATCATGTATTTTCTTAAGTATTTAGGTAGTGAGTGTGTATGTTAGTGGCATTTTCTTTTACTAGGATTTTGTTAGTTTTATTCTGTGTTACAACGACACGGGAACGATATCGGTGTCTTGTATCCAATATGCTACTTCGACACGACAACTTACAAAACTAAGATACGTGGACACGGCACAACACAATATAAGTATCATTGAATTTAGTAATTTAACATAGATATATAACTATATCAGGTCGTGAATTTACAAGACATATGCGGTATGATATGTATGATTAATCCAAAATGCATTACATAAACTTCATTAGAGAGAAGAAGTCGGGATAAAAAGGCATAAAGTCTAGAGCAAGATCAGTGGACAAACTTGAAACTAATATTTTGTTATTAGAGTTAAAATTTCTCATAGAATTTAGTAAAATATTTGAATTTCCTAATATTAAGATATTGATTTATCTTGATAGCTGTTGATATCTAACAATTTAGTCAAAGTTTTCTAACTAAGTTGTATCTTGAAGTACTGGAAAAATATTGGAGTATTAATACTCGTGTCCGTGTAAATACGTACATATTGATACGGCTGAATTTTTTTTAGACGTATCATTGTAACACAAGTTTTATTTAATAATATTATTCGGGACTGCTTTATTTTGTAACATTGTTGAAGATCTCAATTTCAATGATTGTTGTACAGTCCAAACTTGCGCACAATAGATTAAGTGGAGTTGTTCACAGTGTTTGAGCGTAATAGTTAAGCTGAGTTGAATCACAATACATGTTATGTTTCTTCTTTCTCTATATGATTATGTATACACCCTGTTTTATCTCAGTGATTATAGAAACAGTTTAGTATTTTTGGATTGTCCTTCTAAAGATAGTATGTTGAAATCAGTGATTACTCTATAACTTTCAGCTGATTTATTGAGTATAAGATACACAACTTATCCATCTATCAAATGTCATTTCTTACTGCAACATCAAACTATAGGGTTTTCATTGATGCACATCCAGTTCATTGTCTAGACAGTAGAACTTAACTGTATTCTCACTAGGCGTATAAATCAGTATTGTTAACCTGGAACCCTGTGGTAATCTTTCTTGTTGAGTTTGAAAGATGAGTTACGCAAATTCATATCGTACTGAAAAAACTCAAATACTGAACATGAATTGTTTTCTTTATCTGATTTATTACCTCTTTTGGCTGTTTTACAGGAACCATCGTGGTTTGAGGACTACAGGTCGCAGGGGTAAGATTTTTGGTGTGTCCAAGAAGCGTTAAAGGCTGATTATTATCTTGATTTTGAATTTGCATAAGGAGATTCAAGTGTAAAACCTAGATGATTTTGTTGTGTGAAGATTTTGAGACTGTAATCTAGTTGTGTGATGTTATTGCGCTACACTACCCACTAAGGCTGAAATATGTGTTGTAGCTTTGAAGAATAAGCGAAGACGAAAACATGCTACAACTATTAATGATTCTAATGAGGAAGCACCTATTGCTACACAAATAATTCGATCTCTAGATGAAGTAAATCCCAAAATGATGTAAATCCACACATAAAAGAATTTTTTTTTTCCAGCTTGGATATTGTTTTAATTATTTATTTTAATAGCTATATTTTAATCAACTAGTATTATTTATTTAAATAATTGTTTATATTTGTAAGGGTAGTGTTGCTTTTGTAATAGTTTTTTTGGTAGCGTTGATTTCTTCGGTAAAATTGTTTGAAGACGATGATATTCGCTGGTAACTTGTTTTGGAGATAGTGATATCCGTTATTGAAATGACCATGTAGAGACAATTTTAATTGATCATTATACGTAATTTTAGAGACAACTTATTTTTGTTATTAATTTTTTCTTCTGAGACAAAATTATTTCGCTGCTAAACTGTAAATTTTTCTAAGACAAACAAATTTTGCTGCTAAAACTATTTACGTGAATTCGTTTCCTCACTATATATATATTTTGAGACGAACAAATATTGTTGTTAAAACTATTTTATGTGACGAGTTTGTTTCCTCACTATAAATGTTTTCTGAGGCAAACAAATTTGGTTCCTAAAATTATTTTAAATGATAAAATAATTTTCTTACCAAAAATATATAAAATTACTGAACAATGTCAACTTTATTTACTCATAAAAAGATAGTTTTGGTGGCAAATAGACTTAAGTCGCTAATTAAAAATTTGGTGATAACTTCTTCAGGTTGTCATAAAATATTTTCTATGACTCATGATAGGTGACGGAATTTTTCGTGCTGCTGAATTCTTTTCGTAACGAAGAAATTGATTTTCGTGACACAATTATTTGCTACCAAAATCAACTTTTCTTGTAGTGTTTATTAAAGGTTCAAGTATATACTAGGTTGACTTTTTTGGATTTGTATAAAAAATTATCATCCAAAAGATTCCTTGTCTTAAAATTTTGAAACATATTTTATATCTGAGCGTATAGATTGTACAAGGTTTGTCCATACAGGTTCACGAACAAGTAACTTGGTGATGTACTACGTACCCTTTCATTTTTACACCTTTATTATAAGTTATTATAATAAATCACTCACTCTGTGATATCCCTCTTCCATTTCTTCTTAATTTCCTTCTCCTTAAGACCTCTTCACTATCATTTCCGGTGGTTTCATCTTTCCGTTCACCTTGTTTATTTCTTTTTTCCTTTAGTATGGACTCGATTACTCGTCTAGCATTAACATTAGAAGAAAATAATTTCTTCTAATGTCTCTAAGATTTAAACATTTTATACCATGTGTAGGATCATCTCTCAATAATAACGAAGACATATCACTCTGTAACAAATCAATATTCAATGACAATCCTATAAAGTTTATTTCGATAAAAAATATCATATTATATTTCATTGAATTCATCACCATGTCACCACACAAATCATCATGAATAAGTAAAACTTAATTCATCGTTAGTTCATCACACAACAAGTAGTAATCATGAGATTTTACTACATATATATTCAAATGTCTATACAAGGCAAATTATCAAGCTAGCAACAACAATTCATGATTATCATAAGAAAATGATATTGAAATCTTAGAATTATATTTTTCATCCTACGAACACGGATAGATTCAATAAGCAATGGATTTGAGTCACATGCTTCCTATTTTGAAAAGACTCAAAAACTAGATATTAAATATTTGCCCAACATTTTATTGGCAGATACTAAATATTCGTACCAAAATAAAGATGCCCTAGTTTATTCATTTACACCAAAATTTATGGCATATGTGGGGATACGTTAGGGAAAATAGTTCACCATAATGCTTGCGTTCATTATTTGGGGATTTCAATAAAGTGCCACACCTTTGTTTTTGTATTTAATAAAATGCCAACATTTTTTTCAAACTTAATAAAAATGCCACACTATTGATCTTTTTCGTCACGTTTTAAAAAAAAAATGCCTAACAGCCGTTAGTACTTATGTGCATTGAACCAGCCATGGAAAAAGACAATCAAGCCCCTGAATCAGTTTACAAGGACCGAGTTAAGGAGTGATTGAGTACAGAGTTAACTCGTGACTTGGTGCAAGTGCAAAAAACGTGCAACATTTAGTAAAGTCTGATTACACGTGGCATGAATCTAAAAGATAAAATCATAAGTGTCTTCATGGGTGTTACATCAATGGTTATGACTAGTTCTTCTATTGCAATATTTTCTCAGATTCCTTTAGGTCAATTCTATCTCTATCCACGTGAGGGAATAACAATGTCAGTTTACTATCCACAACAAACACACTGATGCCTTTATATGAATAATGCACATAACCACTGCATCAGAAATGAACAAAGAAAAACATGAAACAATTCAGTAAAAAAAACAAAAAAAAATCACAAAATATCTCCAATTTTAAACCCTAATCTTTGAAAATCCCAAATTTCCCCAATCTATGAAAATACACAATTTTAAACCTTAATCGCGGAAAATCCCCAACATTAAACCCTAATCTCTAAATCTATGAAAATCCACAACTACAAACCCTAATTGCATAATACATAATCCATACTAACCATCATAAATTCGATTTATTTATATACAAAAAATCAAATGCAAAACAAAATCACAAAACCCCAACAATTATCAACTAATTTGCTGCAAAAAAAAAAAATCAACTAATTTATACACAGAACAAATCATCAACTCATTCTTCTACATGCTTCGATTCACTATTGGGAAATTAAAATTGAAAAAAGGAAACGAAACACTAACATTCAACTACAGAGATAGAAGTAACAAACAAACAAAAATAGATGTATTTCGTAACATCTTGAGCAAAAAAAAGTTAGGGTTTTTGAAATCATACCTCAACTTGTTCTTCCCCTTTTTGTTTTCCATCTCGCACTTACTGAATCAGAATCAAGAGTAGAAACAAAACCCTAATTACTCTATTAATAAAAATCTTCTATTAACATATCAAAAATCTCTAACCCTAGTTTCTCTTCAAACTGTTAGTATAAAGAGAGACGAGACTAAGAGAGAGAAGAATGGAATGCAATGAACCCTAGCTCTTTCATCTCCGCCAAGGATAGGATCGTAATTTTATTTTCACCACGTGTAATAATCTAGCATTACTAATCTTGAGCCGTTGATATAATACACAGGTGGACGATCATGGAAAGAGTATATTTTATACCATCGGATAATGATAGTGTGACATTTTCTTAAAATTCCCTACTTCTTTTCGTCGTATCAACATCTAGAGACAAGTGTGTGGTGTAAGGGAAGTGTACGGATAAAAGTGGTTACAACGGAAAACAACGATATACACGTAGTAGTGTTGTGTGTATAACCGTAGTACTCATCCAACTCCTCTGACCTAAAACTTCTGAAGTTATTAGGGCTAGCCGGCGGCTAGGTTACAAACAAGGGTCTGCGCTGCCTATAAATATGGGCTAGAAATGAAATTCCCACTGCCTCCACCATTTCACTCATTCGTTTTTAGGGTTTTTGTCTATCGCCCTACAGTGCGAGGAAAACAACGCTTCCTTCAATTTTGTTTTAATGGATTTTGGTGATTTTCATATGTTTGTATTTTGATTTTTAAGTTTTAATCAATTTCCAAACCTCTGTTTCTTTATACAGTCAGAGCTATATATCTCTCCCTGTGTGATAAGGAGGAAGAAAAATTTGGTGAGAATATCGTTTCAGGCGTCCATTAATTGATTGACGATCTGATTGTTGCTCTATCAACATTTTCCTTTCCTTTTTACAAATTATTCTATTTAACTCATGTCAATTTAATCGAATCGAATCGAATCGAATCAAAGCTTTTAGTTTTTTTTTTCTTTTCAAAAATTTGTGAAGGTTTGTCAATGTTTATTTCACTTCAAAATCTGATCCACGTTTTTACAAAGCATCTCTGTTATCTAAATAGGTGTAATTTTCTTTTCCCGGATTGGAACAAAAATGTATAATCTGACATTTCTTTGAACATCAGGCCTGATAACTCTTGTATGGTATGAATACAGATTTGATGATTTGGATTCGTAGTACAACAACTATAAATTTGATATTACTCACCATTGAAGTAAAAAAGTTTTGGCCATGAATACATCATATGCAGAAATAAACTTGGGTTGGTTTGTTGCTTAATGGGGATAGAAGTTGGAACATTCTGAGTTAGGAACAGCAGAAAGCAAATGTGAAAATCTCAAAACTAATCGACGTTGAATATTAATAAGATTTATTAGGACTCATTTATACCATTATAAAGGTATAAGTTGCACTTACATATGCTTCATTATTTTCCACCAAGGGAAAAAGAAAAGCTGAGTGGTTGTTCGGGCACATGCATCTGTAATATCTTGATGCCCACTGATTTCCATGACAGTTGGAAGGATTGATATGCCCTGATTTGTAGAAGGCCTCCTCTGGATGTGACAAGAAGGTGACTAAGACTATTGAACATGATAATGGAAATGACAAGTGACTCAAAAAGTAGTAGCATCAAACTTCTCCATAAACCTCTGATCAGTAATCCTAGCTTTGGCAGCAGCAAACCTTCTGTATTCCTCAAACACAGATGACAAACACCATCTTCGTAATTTTCTTAAGCAACCAACGAGACAACCAGTCCGATGCTGCAAATAAGAAAGGGAAGGATTTATAGATTGGCAGAAGGATAAAAATGGCATGTTATCCAAAGAAACGGAATTCTGATACGCACTTTCCCTCGTTTGCAATGAATTAGAAGTGGGTGGTTCCTAACATCTGCAGTACAAACAATATTCTCATATATTAGAAACTCCTTACTCATGCTTAGAAGGTCTCTAAATCATAATCGCTGCACAGCACACGGTAATACAAAGATTTTGACTCTTTCCATTTCTGAATAAGATTGGATATATTACCAAGTACAATTTTAAGTGCCTCACGAATTGTATCCTCTGGAATATTCGCAAAACATTCCTGCAGGCAGGCAATAATCCCCATCGTTAATGCACAAAGTAAGTAACTTATCAAAATTAGAGATATGGTGCAAATGTATAATTAGTCTTTGTGAAACATCGCTGCATAATTAGAAGATCATGCATATAATGTTTGATTGTAGATCTCTCAGCACTTTGGTCAAATGAATTTGATTGATTACATACTGCATACTAGACTTCAAAAGATGTCTACCAAAGCATCCTCGGGTGACCATGAAGATTCTTTGTTACAGTTACATTCCCAGTATGGTTATTTACGATAGTACTCACAATTAAACTAGCCAGCAACATCTTGAAATTATGACAACTTTTTTTTTTGAAGCATTAAAATTATGACAATGTTTTGTAATTTATACCGAAGTGCAACAGAATGAAACATAGATAAGAATTTAGAAAGAAAACGAACAACATTTCAAAATCAGATAAGATCAGTTGTGAAGTTCTTATGAGCTCACAGAGAGGAGGCATTTTTCATTCTTTTAGAATCACAAAACTTCAGGGATGGCATTGCAATTGAAGAACTAAAAGAAGAGAACTTCTACAACTCTATGATGTCAGCTAAGAAAAAAATATACTAGTTCCAAGGTAAACCCTAAACCAAACTTGTAGTTTGGATGACATTGAACTTGCTGTTTCAGATGAGCACAGACATAACAAGCACGACCGCCAATTCACCAGTTTGATACTTAATCTAACTTGGTATGACGCAACAATAACCAGTCTGTTAGTTGACCACGTGACCCAAAATAGAGAGCATATGGGATTAAGAGAGGATTACAGCATACCAAAACATCCAAATTCTTAAAGACATGATAATTGATACCAAGACAAGTCTATAAACTGGCTCTCCACCAGAGATAGTGCCCTCTAAATAAACAACCTCTAGGCAATGCTTGACAGTATCAAATTAGCTAACAAAGTCTTGTGGCTTGCTTAGTCGCTAGATCACCATCAACCAGTGATCCAAATTACCCAAGTTCTCACCTTTTTAATCTCATCCTTGCTATTTAACTCAAGACCTCTTAATTCTTTTTGATCTATGTACCCAGCTTGCAGATAGGAGAATGTGTCTCTCTATATATCCCTTTTCTCTTAAGTTTCTACTGATGCACACTCAATCTGCGGTTAAGAAACTTGAAAGCAGACATAGCTAGGCTTGTGGTATTTGATTACAGGATTAATTACAAACGTCAGGGTTCTGAGTGACTAAACCAGAAATCATCAAGATTGTTTTTGCAAGTGGTAAAGAATCAAATGTAAATCAACAAACCGGGACACCTTCAACCTCCAAAAGCAATATTTTGTATTATGAACACCTGAAACATCAGTGTAGGCAACAAATTCCAGTGCTGGCAACATACTCAAGACATAGGGAATAAGGGGCAGAGTAAGGAATAAGCAAATATTGTACCACCCGAAGTAAAAAAAAATGCAAGATACAGCGAAGGTGGCAGATGCATGGATATTTTACTCGAAAGGAAAGAACAATATACTCTATCGAGTCATCGACTCTGAAATATTGGATACTGACCAGATCATACAATATATTTATAACATTGACCATTTCTTATACGTAGGTTCCCATTAAAACTACATGCACCAATTGAATAGACAATGCAATAGATATACATAAAATAATGATGCACAATATTAAAGTAATACAAGTTGAGAACTGCTGGGACTCCACTATCAATGTCTGTATGACTATGCTTCAAAAGAAAGAAAAAAAAAAGTCTGTATGACCAGATTTTCATATAGCTGCTAGTATCAGTCATATAGCTCACAAAAGAATCCCAGATGACATAAGGTGAGAAATACAAAGAAGCTAATGAAGAAAAAACAAATTTCACAAGAAAAGTCCCATTCTAGACCACGAAACCACCAAAAAACTGGAAGCACGCTAAAGTACATAGAGCTAATCAAAGCCAAAAGTTTCTAAGGAGATTTGTTCGATCATGCAACGCAAGCATTTACAGAATGGATTAAACCTCAACAAGTTGATGATGGAAAATACGAATGCACAGGCAAGTAATAGGTTAGCGGTAGCAAAAAAGAGTCTATCTAAAGCTCAAGCAGAACACAATGTAGATATTCGGTAAAGCGGAAAAGGAAACAGTATCGTCTTTCAGGCATCACCCATACACATAAATATGTTTGAGGGAATATCACATTGTCTAACATCCCTATGGATATATTTGTTTGTTTTTTTTGTTTTTTTTCATTTTGATGGATTTTTTTTTACTTCTTTTTCCAGTAAATAAACATTTGAAAATGATATTTCAGAGATAGAACTAATAAGTTAATTAATTAAATTTAATTCTTTTCATAGAAAAATCATCAAAAATCATACCTTGTTTCCTTCGATCGGAAATTGAAAAAGACGAATTCCATTAGACTTAAGAAATTCAGTGTTCGCCGCCGGATAGGGTTCCGGACATAAATATCTGATCAATCATCACACAAACAAGAACCCTGAATTATATTTCACTAATTCTCCAAAAATATACTTTAAAAGAAAAAATCACCCAAATTTATACTTACATAATAGAACGTAATGCAAGGGTTTCTAAGAAAGTGAAATTGGATACACCAGGGAAACCAGACCTAAATACTCCATTATCCACCATAGAGAAATTCAAAGGCGGAACAAACATATCTTCTTCTTCTTTTCTCACTTCATTTTGTCTCTCTACTACTACTACTTCTTCTTCTTTAATCACAATTTTCTTTTCAACTGCAAATTCTTCTTCGTCTTCTATAATAACTTCTTCAATGAATCTCCCCATTATTAGCTTCTCAATTTTCATCACTTTGGCGCCAAAACTAAAAATAAATCAGCCTTGTGAATTTTGATCAATCAAACAAGTAGTAATCGAATTCTATTCTCAGAAATCAAGAAAAAAGAGGGGGCTATGAATAAGAGTGTTGATGAAGGGAAGAGAGGTTCAATTAGACTTCAAAGAAGTGTTAAGTAAGTAGTGTAAAACATGACAGTGCAAGGCTTATTACATACCTTCTTTTAGAGAATCTACGGCGTATGACTGTATATGAGATATGTGGCATGCTCATAGAACAAGTACTTCCATATATATACCGTCCATCTCTCTCGCATAGTCTAATTCCCACTCCATTATCTTTCCCTCTCCTCGACCATTAATTGTTTCCCTCCTATTAACATTATTCCAAAGAATATGCCATTGTGTTGTCGAATCATAGTTTGTTGCGGTGACGGTGCGCCACGTGCGGATGCCTGTCGCTTAGTGGTACTAATTATTGTATGTAGTTTCTACCGTCCCATCAAAAGAAAATATCAATCAATTTACAAAAGAAGCTAAAGAAAAGTGTTGGTAGGAGTGGATCCTACGGGAAACCTACTGTAGTCTATTGAACCCCGGAGGCAGACTTCCAATTCCAAAAAACAATAATAAAAGAAAAGCACATCCTGTAAATTTCAAATGATCCCCGTGGTCAGATTTGCAGGTGAAATCCTTGAGACAATCTTGTTGGGTTTGGAATTTGCTCTAACTCTGGTGCAAACTACAACTATAAGTTGGAACGGGCAATTGTGATGGTACACATGCAAGTTTATAATTAAAAAAAACCTATAAATACATAAATAGATGTGTCCAGCTTAATATTATTATTACTTAACAAAATAAACTCTGTGATAGACCAACAATTTTTTTAGCACAGAACATGTTCACTTAGACGCAATTCGACAGAATTATGATGGCATTCATCCACAAGAGCTAGTGTTAACATCTCTGTGCAGAACTGATCATCTGGTTTCAGCCATAATGCCTGAAATAAAAAAGTAACAGCAGAATGCTTAACTACTCTTTGCGTTCAGAAAATTTTAGGTGAACATAAACTGAACTTGGAAGCTGGAACACATAGCTTAATAAGAAAAGAAAAAAATATCAGATCATGTCGGAAGTGCTTACCTTATGATAACAATCAACTGCTGCATCAAATTTATCCTGTTAAACATGAGTAAGAAGAAATGCGTCAAAAAGTGAATGAATCTTGTAGAGGATTTAGTAAAGACAATGCATTAGCAAGTTCGAAGACAAATTTGGAACATAGAGTGCTACTGAAAGAGTTGACAATAGGCAAGGTCAATTTTACTCTTGCTGGCAACAAGAAGGGCACACGGTTTCAAATCTTGTGTGATAGAAAATAAATTCGTAAAATGAACTAATGGATTGCAGTTACCAATCCAAAGTTACATACTTCGCCAAAATTGGAAAAGTAAACTAACAAACACAGAAACTATATGTCAAACTAGTTACTGTGACATGTTTGTACCAAAACGAAAAAAATTAAAAAAAAAGTTACTGTAACAAGCTACTTTCAGAAAATTCCTTCAGCCAAGTTAACACACAATAAAAAAGATTGAAATGGAGCCAGAGTTGCATACGGCAAAACTAGAAAGTTAGCTTAATATTCCAATCATACTATAATGGCGTTCTTTCCATCATCTCGTAATAAGCTATAGCCTGAAATAAAAGGTCTCAGTGGAGAACTGAGCATCTGATTTAAGCCATAAAGCCTACTATAGAAAAGTAACAACAGCACAGACAGGGTTTAGAGAATTTTAAAGATGAAAATAAACTGAATGAAGTCAAGAGTTGAATATGAAGCAACTAGAAATTAAGGTCAATACTTTGTTCTTCCTATCTAAATAATAGATAAAAAGGAATCTCTGTTGAGTATGCTTTTTGATGATATACAGCTTGGTGGGCATATGGCTGGAAATAATCATGTTGCACTGGACTATTGATCTGGCTTTGAGAATTGATGGGCTGCAAGCATGGACCAATCCATCTGATAGCAAAGAAAGGTAGTGTGTGTTTGGTTCCAGGATTTTAAGTTTCTAAACCAGATAATATTAATAGTTGTTCAGTGTGCATTCGCTGCCCACAAGACCCCCCAAGCCATTTGCATGTTGTACTAATGTAGTTCATACAAAATGTTAAGCTAACAAGAATAAATCATGAGATTGTAAATAATGGAATCCAAAACTTCGGTAAAAAAAACTTCAGCTACTACAGAAAAGAATATGTCAAACAAGGCATGTTTACAAACTGAGATAAAAGCCATTCAGCAACTGAAACATGCTATCAGGACTCGTGGAGCTGATCTACAACGGCAATCGATCAAAGGTAGCACAAATCCTTGACAAAACCAGGAACTGTAAGTGTTGTCTCTCTGATTTTAACCGATGACACTACTTTAAAGGAAAGAAGACTATTCACCCTATTTCTCGAGTGTAACACATATACACATAAAACCCATGATCTATTAAACTTCGGGACTCGGGACTATCATGTCTACCGGGTTAAGATACATTAGTCACATTTTTAACAATTGGTCGTGAGGTCTTGTAGGGTAAGCCAGCAAGGTTCACAAGGGCAGTTAGTTGACTAATCTCAAGGTTCTAGGGATTGCGGATTACCAAGTTGGATATACTTAGATATGTGGTATAAGCAGAGGGAATTGAAGTAGAAAACATAGAGCTTTTCTTCCTTTAACTACTCTCACCGATTAACACCAGAGTGCCACTTCCCTTAATCCGACCAAACCATAATGTTATCAATGATAGGGTTGTTAGTGTAACCTGGAGGCTATCCTCCATATCCTAATGCTAATGAGGGTCGAAATTGATCTTAAGGTCAGTGTGGAATCACACCTCAGATTGGGTCTCAGCCTTTCTCTGAATACAAATGAATCTCTTTGCTCGAAGTTCACCATTTCCAAAATTTCGAGCTCTTACCTATATACCATAACGGGCCCAGGGACAACAAGTTGCTAGCACAGAAAGTAACCTTAGAAGGAACTGTTTGATATAGAAGAGAACCTCTACACTATCACAGCAAAATTACACTCTTTTTTTTAGGTACAAATTTATTTACAGGCAACAGCCAACTTAGAAAGAGGCTGATAGAAAGGGTACCTGTAAATGATATGTGTACGCCAAACCCGCGTAAGTGCTTAAACTTCTAGTTGATAGTGCTAGTGCTTTCTCATAGTACGAAATAGCTTCATTGTATTTCCTGGCAACAATAAGACTTATTTTAGAAGAATACTGATTTAAGAATTAATCACTTCTTTTCCAATACAATATCATACATATTATCAGAAATCAGAATCCATAGATTCTAGAAGAACATCAATTACATAGGTACAACTATAAAATTATCTTTTATCCAAGCTTCAGCGTATGTGCATTCAGATATGTAAGCTAAGCTTTCCCTATAACAACTTTATTCTAACCAGAAAATGGAAAAATCTGTGTATTATCCATAGGAACAGAAATACAAATCTTAGTTGTACGAATTTTATTGAGATACTTACTTCAGCTTCCTCAGCGCATGTGCAAGATTCACGAAAGTTGGTTCCCACATTTCACTTATAGATGATGGAACGTGAGACAAAGTCTTCTTAAACCAGAGTTCAGCTTTTTCATACCTAAAGATAATATAATTACACAGACTTTCAAAATTAAGAAAGCTTATGGAAATAAAGTTTTAGACGTGTACAACTTAAAACAATAAAATTTATATTGAAGTTAATCAAGACCAAGGAAAAAACCCATAAAAGATGATAGTCCAAATTTAACTCAAATGGATTAAAAAAGGCGCCTTACTCCTTCATATGATACGCAACTACCCCAAGTTCATTATATAAAAGTGGATCAGACGAACAAACTGTTTCTGCCTGCATAAAAAACTGAATAAAACAATGTGTCACTAAGAATTCTGATACACTTAGTTTTTCTCCTCTAAAGGTGCAAACAAAAACTAGAAAAGTGCTAGATTTGTGACTATTAGTAACTTCATTTCTCCAACAAGGCATAAAGTACACATTTCTAAAGCACGTAAGCATACAAACTTGATGCTTGAGAAAACGGAAAGTCTAGCTGTTTATCGAATTTTAAGTAATGAATTACGAAGAATGAAGAAAAGTTAACAGCATTGAACTGCATGGAAAATATGAAGTGGAGCAATTTTCCTTTACAGTCACTTGCATATATAGCCGGAAGGCAGAGAGGAACTTAGTGGGGGAGAATGAGCTATGTGCAAGTTATGGCGTCAAAATTGACTGAATAACTCAGCTGTCTAGGTCTTGTATGATTGGAGTTGTCCCCAAAAGTGCATTGTTTTTTGTTGTAAAGAGTACCACTATATAAGGAAAGAAAATATTTTTTCCTGTTTAACTACATTCTTTAGGACATCCATTAGTTGAGATACGGTATTTTACATATATTCATAACGTCAAGATAAATATAATGCATTCTAACACTATCCATCTGGACCATAACAAAAACGAAATGACAAATATGGTAAGCCTAGTTGGTATACAAGAATGCCAAAGGAATTCACTCAAAAGAAGTTCTGGTGGTGTTCAAATTATAGTATGAAAGCAATGAAAGAACCTTCTAAATATAATTCATCAATAATCAGATCAAGTAAGATCATAAAATTACATCAGTACGTAAAAAACAAGTTCAAATGCATGCGGTCATTTATATCATTAGCTGCTAGTTTCCAGAAGAAATTCTACAGCCCAAAATAGATAACAGCTACATAAATAATATTGAGGCTTGATTTACGATCAAGTGTGGAATGACTTGTTCATATTAATAAGTTGCAATTGCAAATAGTATGAGCATGTATTGTCACCTGTTCAGCAAGTTTAAAGCTGTGTGTTCGTGTATACTCCATTCCAATGTACAAAGTTGGTAAATGACACCTGGAGTAAGAGAACATCAAGATTCACCCTATAATCAAGACATTATTAATCATAAGAGGATCTAATTGTAAAGACCTCGTGGACCGAGAACAGATTACACTTTAAGGTGAATATAAAAAATGCAAAAGTTACATGGTTGCACCATGATATCATCTAGACTAAGTAACTTAAGGTATCGTGTGCATTAATCTTGCCACGACATTGACAGTTATTGTGCTTTCCACTTCTCCTGAAAATAAAGTGAGATAGAAAATTTTGTTTATGTATGCATATCAGGGTTTCATACAACATCATAATATTAAAGTTCTGAGTATGTCGTCAGAAGTTCTTTTACACTATAGAGAACCAGTTGAAGGATACTGCAACACAGTTTGTCAGTTCAGGTGCATGTAACTGGTTCTACCATTAGTTACCTCTATGCAACATATTTGAGTTTTCAAAGATAATACGAAGTTTCTCAAGAATATAGATCATATAAAGTAAAAATCATCTGGATAGTCTAACCAATTTCTTGTGGAACCCTCTGATGGAACCGAACATGAATTAACTCGAGGAATAATTTTCCATGAATGTGACCAAATAACCAAGGAGATTACTTGAGGAATAATTCTCCACATCATCCCCAAAACTAACCATTGGATATCTCCACTTCTATGAGAATCTTACATAAATTTTAAGATGTCCTGCTATCCCAATCCTAGGTCATTCACTTCCCTGAAATATAGTTTCTCATCGAACAGAATTCCCTCCACCAAGATGTACAAATATTTAAAACTTTTGCTTCACAAAGGTAGAGGATTGGAAGGAGCAAAAAGAATGGTCGGAACTGATGATGTGGAAGTAAGAAGCAATAAGAACTGAACTATGTTTTACTCTAGTTGCTTGACAACATCCACTTTCCTCATGGGAAAGCTAAAATTAGCCATATACATGTTAACTTGGATTAATTTTTCATCAACTGTATAGAAATCATCAGAAAGTTAAGCGGCTTTGGGTCAGCAAACACATAATTCAAAACAGATAAATTACCCAGGAAACAAACGAGCTGCAGTTCGGAAAGAAGACATTGCTTGATCACCCTCTTCTTGAGCAGCATAAGCATTTCCAACACCAATCCAAGCAGGGGGAAATGTTCCATCCAAATTTGTTGCTTTGCTATAAAACAAAAGATAGATCCGGTAAGAAATTCATGTGAAAATAAATATAAAGATCAGCAGAAGATACAACTATAAATAAAATTTAGAAAACCAACTACTTCATCACATAAAGAAAAGATAGGCATATACTTCAAAAAGCATCACTCACTTCAGTTTTCAAATACCTCATGAACTTACTTGATGCCTGTCTGACTAAGAAGTAACTAAAACAAGTACGCAGCAACAGCACAAAATACTTCGTAGCATATTATGTGGAGAAGTGTGCATTGCGAAATGAATTGCTTTGTTAACACAAGCATGCACATTACATAGTCATATAGCTGTGATAACATACATATAGCCAATGAACGATGCGTATGTGTATCATTACATAATACCAGTACACGAAGACTAGGTAATATGCATAACATGACCATCTTTTGTGAACAATCAAACTTTACTCTTTCAGCGCAGAACCAAATCTGAGACAAACTTAGGATTTCCGAATTTCTAGTAACATGTTTGACCCACGTGCAACTACAACTCTTAAAGCTTCCCAAACTTGCTAAAAGGCTATGGAACATCAAATACCGATACAATATGAGATCTAACCATGACTGAATGATGCAGGGGCATATTGTGCATCTTTAGGAATGTTCTTTATTTAGGAATGTTTTACAATTTAGGGATTTTTATTTTGTTTCCTTTCTTAGTTTAGGGTTTCTGTTATTAGGCTTTTCTTTTCAGTATAAATAGGCTATTAGGTCTTCTTTAGAGGAAAGACTTTTTATGATATTTTCTTGTAACTTAGAATCAGTTGATTTTCTTTAACCTAGACTCAATTTTTTCTACGTTCTTAGAATTTGAATTTATGTTTTATATGTTTATTGCTATTTGGTTGTGATATTCTATCGTTTTGGCTTTCTAAAGTTCATCACTGAGACTAGTAGTTGATTATGCAGAGGTATTAGAATAGGTGGCTCTCTTGTAGATGTAATAAAGTCATTCGGAGTTGAACCAATGACTAGAGGCTGGAATTCGCCTATACCCTAACTTCTAACAATTTATCACTTCTCTGTTACAAATCCAAAAACAAGTACACTATACTACTATACTTGATGAAATAATACAGCCCTTTATGGTGATGAAAAAAAAAATAAACTGAAGATTATAACATCGCAAACAAGTCAAAACAAACCCAATCAGCCCAGTATGTGTATTACCTGAAATAACGCCGTGATTGATCATACTTCTTGATGCAATAATAGTAGCAACCAACAGCGTACCATGATAAGGCTCTAAGAATGAAAGCTGTTAGTAAATGACTTCATACCGGCGAATTCGAGAAGCTATAAATCTTTGGAGAAACTATGCTATCCAATTGCTAAACATGCTCTAACCAAAATACAAATTAGCTGAAACTTGAAAACCAATAATGCATCTACTTAAACATATGAAACATCCACAAGAAAAAAAAAAACTCAATTCACAGTTCCAACGCATATCAGCAAACTGAAACCAGGTGTCCCAGTCCACCAAAATGGAAGATGAACATATAATGTGAATTGTAACGATGCCAACAGTACATCAAAGCCAAAATGCAAAATGGTGTACATTAGTGATCCCACAGCCATTAAGGAAAGAACATGCTTATACGGAGTAAATGAAATTTTATTTCTTATGTAACTCTGGACATTGGACAGTATTTGGTTCTTCAACTTTACTACCAATTAATTATACATATCATATGAATCTTCCAGCAGGAAGCAAGTAAATGAATGAAAAACTATCACTATTAAGACACATACTCGTTGAGGAGAAGAAAAATAGAAACCAAGGCTCACTTTTGAGGATAATCCTTCACTAAACTGGACGCTAAAAGATAGAGCTCATTTGAATGGCCAAGCTCCATAGCAGATCCCAAGTGTACCAAGGTGCATTTTGAATGGAAAGGGTCTCTTTCAAGCAATCTGAAACAAACATGATGTCGTTATACTAGTTATAGATAGGAGAACACATAGAGCGTGCCATTATCATCAACACTGCTCAGTTTATTTTATCAACTTACACAGATGTGAGCTCAAAGCATTTCTGATATTCTCCACATTGATGGTAATATTCAGCTTTACAGACTAAAAGATCCGTATTATTTTTACGTGTGCGTGTAAAAGATGGACCTGAAGGAATATCAACATTTTCTTTTTCCAGTTCTCTGAATTTCGCCTCTACAACATTTTCCTTCTCATACTGAAAATAAAAAGGAGCCAATGTGTCAATTGGATAAAAAAAAAACAAAAAGATGTATACAGGTTACAAGCTTTCCGTTTCTTTCAGAAAAAAAAACAGTTATAACTTACTAAGTGTTTACCTTCTTTATCAAACATGAATAAAATGAAGAAAGCCAACCATCTTCTGAACCAAATTGCAACGATGATAGGAGATCTGTTTCTGAAATACAGCTCACAATATGTGTTGTCAGAAATCTATTTAAGCTAACTGGCACCGCAAGCAAGCTGGATGAATAACATGGTTCAACTGGAAAGGAAGGCTAGCATAACATATTGAAGAAAAACTATAGAATTGAACTTTACAACTATACCTTCCCTGCACGTTAGCATGTGGTTATCAATAAGACATTCCAAAGCCTGAAACATGAGAGTCGAGTACAGTATATAGAGGCATACTTCTGGTTAAAGGTGATCAGGCAATTATGACGATCAAAACAGGAAAGAAGAAAAAAAAAGGTTAGACTCTAAAGCAAACATTCTAAGCATTACTATCTTCAGGTAGATGATCAATTTTAGGAGGTCGGACAGGTTAAAAAAACTCGGCATGAGATACTCACGCCTTGTTTCTAAATAAAATTTTATATTTGTCACTGTTTCTGGAAAATGATAAATGACAACAAATAAAGTTCTCAAATAATAAGACCCTTATTTCGATGCCAAAAACAGTTCAGGTTTTGTTCATATCAAATCAATCACATCGTGCTTTTTTTCATTCAAGATTGACACATAAAAAAAACAAAAAAAACAAGAATATAAAAATGATAATAACAACAAATACCTCATAACATAAAGGATCAGCCTTGATAGCAGCTTTGTACCTAAAAGCATAAAAAATTTAGAGTCCTTCACCAATACAAAGTCCAACCAATAAAATGTATATTCAGACATTCAAAAACATATATACAATTCGGATCCAACTTAGACATATAATTGCAGAGTCAATGCTCTAAAGATAGACCCAAGATTAAATATTCAGCAGAAACTTTGACCACAGAATAGAAAGACACATGCACGTCTCAGCAGTTTCAGCAGGCTAAACTGTAAGCTCTAGAAGCCAATGAAACTTGAAATTCAAGGAAATCAAAGAGGCCAAAGGCATAACGAAAACAAATATGCTAAGGTCTGCACATACAGATCCTAGTAACTAATGACATGAGATCCCTAAATCACCCTGGCGTCACTTCATAGTTCATATCCATAACTTATGTCAGCCTTGGCATTAAGGACGCATTGTTGTCTCATTGCTAGTTTACCGTAAATCCATTCACCTATATATCCCTTCTTCAGCATATAAAGCCCGAGACTACCACTAAGAAACATATAATCAATTCCTAATATTACGATGCTGTCCCTAAATTAACATGATACCAAATTTTGACATGCATTTCACTCAGCATGTGTATAAGTTTCATCATAAGTTTGTTATATTACAGAACTGGACAACCATTCTCATGCGGATTTTGCTTGTATCAAACTTAAATTCATCACTAGATGATAGACGAACGAACTTGTCCTCCATTTATCTGATAGTTGTGATTTTGAATTTCAATTAACATGTTTAGATGTGCCTTCAGTCCCACGTCAATCCTCCAGTTATCAATCAGTACGAGGATTGAATGTTATTATAATGTTTCAGATAACATGAAATATACCTCGATATATATGAGACAGCAATGAGAATTTGTTCGTTGCTCATTTAACTTTGAAACCCAAAAAGATAAGTTTAACTATAAATTTATATATCTCGAGTCGAATGACCACAAACTATTGTATCTCACCATTGGCGAGCCTGGACACGGTTTTCCAAAGCTTCGTATGCCTTGCCTCGTAAAAAGCATATTGCTGAAGAAATCTGTCACAAAGAGAATGAAAAAGTAAAGAAAATGCAATTCCATATGTAAACCATTTAAGGATGAATACTGAAAAATGATCTTTGCTTTCTATTTAACAGCAAAATTGGCAATGTGAATAAGACGATGAAGGCATGAAGCAACTAATGATACCACAAATATCCTGATAGGATTTATGATCATGGGATAGTCAACAGCCAAATAGCACAAACAAGGAACATCATGCAGTACCACACAAGAAGTTAGTGACAACAATATAAGCTGACAAACAACATAACTCCCAGTACTATCATCACCGTTCATAAAGCTCTATCCCAACAAAGTTAGCAGCACAAACTAAAATCAAGGATTGGATTTGGGAATTATACAATTGGTTCCTTGACATGCAATTTTTTTTCTGGATTTCCCAAGTTCAAACTCAGAAATCAAATTACAAACATCGTTATTCATGTCCATTTCATTTTAGACTGTCGCCCCTTACATGCATACAGAAGGGACCACATGACCTGCAACTCTAATCCCATATGAACCTGAGCAACATGCAAGCTAAGGACACATGGAGAGGATTCAAGGGTGAACCTCACCACAAAGATCACCCTCACCAAAAATGGCTGGTTGAGAACTGGCACATGCATCAGAGGGATAAGTAGAAGCCGATCAACGCATAGCATGGACAGATTGCTTAAGTGGTGTGCCTTGGAACTAAGACCCCGGGTTTATCAATTATCATGTCAACAGCTGTATTAAGTTATTTCCACACATCAAAACCAAGCAGGAAAAAGTTTTGCTTGTCTCCTTGCTCAATATTTGCCTTTAAGTCCTTTAATCATACTGTCATATCACCTCTTTCAGCTAATATGTACCAGACAGTTTTAACGTGCCGTCTAGGGAGGCAAAATAACAGATAAAACCTAGTTGAAGGCACCATCAAACAAAGTTGGTTTGAGAGCACTTATGACCAGTTGGTACACCAGACTAGGAACTAAGATGAATGTTCTCCTTCAAATGTTCAGTTTATAATGGCAAGTCCCAAATAAGATGATTACCTAGAAATGGGTAAAGTTGCCTTAAGTAAACATGTTAATACTCCCATCTTACTGGTAAAGGGTTACATAGAAAGAAGATGTGTTTAACTGAATCATAATGGCAATGGCCCTGGAGAGGACACCAGAAGTTAGAAATCATCTTCAGCTTATGATTATGAAGACATGATGCACCACGAAACTTTAGAATCCTAGTAGAGCTAAGATTGATATACACTTTAAAAGAAAAAGAGATATACACTTCAAAAGAAGAAAAAATCAGAAACAAAAGCAAATCACAAGCACTATCAAAACAAAGCTTACATTTATTTCACGGTCTTCACCTTCCTTGTCCAAGTACATGACATTAAAATCCTTCACATCAAGAACATTTCCCTGTTCATCAACTTTAGCATCCCCAAGCATTAACAGACATTGATCCCACTCCTCTAATTCCTCCTGATGAAAACACAATGAACAGATAGTTACCCACAACAGAGATGTGCTTGCAGATTGAAACATTATACACAAAGAGTGGTTTCTCCAATTTGTCTTTATTAGATATGCTAGCTGACTAACTGATAACCAATTAGCAAGGAAATCCAAAAAAGTAACTATTTACGCTACTGTATATCACACAATTAGCCATCTAACTCTGGCTTCTAATGTTTCTGCGATATTTTTTTCAGAAGCAGATTTAATCTTCTTTGTTGTGCTAGAAATCTACGCCCATCTAAAAAATACAAACAGAACCAACGCATATTGCTCCTACCAGGGGAGGAGATAATATATGTTTGAGTGTGTCATGTGATCCATGCAAAAACCTTAGTTTTCAATGTAGCAGTACTTATTTCTATCTTTTGGCATCTAGTTAACAGTGGTTCCCCACCCAATGTTGTACAATCTTGAATAGTATCAACGTCTAATTACTTTAGATAAGTTAGTGGTATACGTTGGACTTTAGGGAGTAAAAGTTACTGTGCCCTTTTGGACAAGAGTGTGAAAGAAATAACAACTTGACTCTATTGTTTTTTACTTGTTTCCGTGACACAGAGATGTTTGAGGAAAAAGATAGCAGCTTTTCTTTCATCAATTGATTTATACAACTTTGTGAGAAAAAAGAAATAATCACCAAGTAAATAGTTAATCTGTATATTGAATATTTATGACTAATTCCCATTTCATTCATAACTTTTGTAAGAATGCATTTATGATTCATTTGAGTTAATATTAGTTGATTAATCACCAATTGGCTATAAGAAAAATTCCTATTTTTAATTAATAATCCTAATAGCTTTTGAATATGGAACGATTACGGGCTATTAATAGAAAAAGTACATGTACCAAATTTTATAAAAATGTATGTTTACTGTCATATAGATAACTTATTTGAATTTTGTAATTGACTATATGTCTACTCATTCTCAGTTTAATACTTTTCCCTAGTCTGATGACTGTGGTCTTATAATACGCGTATAGCATAGCTCGTTTTACACTTGTATTGTTATTATCTACCATTATTTAGTTAAAACCCTTTAATTAGACAATAAGAAAAGAAAAAACCTTATGAAAAAAATATCAATATGAGACACTGGTAAGTCTAAAATGGATAGAGAGAAAATACCAGGCATTTGGCAGCGAGGTAACGAAAACGAAGATCACGAAGAACAATCTGAGAAGCATTGAGAAGGTGGAAAGCACGTCGATAATGTCGGCCAAGGAAGAGAGCTTGAGCTTGCATGTATATATCAGCAGGATCCGAAGTGAAAGCAGCAACTTTGTCAGCAAAGAAAATGGCTGATGAGTAAAGATGTTTGCTAACACAATCTCTTACTACACCTCTGAGCTTCTCCACCACATCTTCTCGCATCCTTTCAGTGGTTGAGTTTACCCTACAATTATCCAAGAAAATCTTACTTATTTTCAAACATAAAATTACCTCTCTTCTAAGCATCGGTATCCAAACATCACAGAGTTTTTTCAATCAGTTATTAAAGTGAGCAAACTAATTGCTAAGAATACAAGTACGACTAAGTCCAGAACAGAAGGGTTAAACCAACTAAGTTCCCCAATATCCACGATAACATAGAAAAACTTATACAGGGCTTTATTTGTATAACTAAGTGTTGAAGATAATTTTACCCAACCAGATAATGTTTAAATATGATTTACAGAGCATCAAGAGAATCTTAAACGTAAAAAGTGAATAAACTAAACTCATCGTAACCAATCAGTATAAACAAAATGTTTGACTATCATTAGAAAGACTTCAAAATGCAAACAATTGAAACCAAGAAAAGTAGAAAATACAACATAAATAGCCAAATATGAACCAAGAAGAATCTAAGAGTGAGAAAGATCTTACTTATAATGAATTTTTTAAGAAACCCTAGGTTGGATTCGAAGGAGAAGTACTTTCCGTTTTAGGGGTTCCTTTTGAAGATCTAGAGTTTAAAATTAAGGTTTTAAATTGTAATAATCAGTAAGTTGATGGGAAACGTGACTGATTTTAGTGAGAAATTGAACACTTGAATTCTAGGGCTGTGGAACTGAAATTGGAGAGGAAGAGAGATGTTGAAGGAAAGGGCGGGATATATTGGAAGGGTTTTGAGTTTCATCATTTTTTTTTATTTTTTTTATAAGGGTTTATCACATATTTTATTAACGGGCTAAACCGTTTTAACCTGTGTCCAACCGGACGAATTGGATTCTACCCAAGGGTAATAAGGTCATTTAGATTAAATAAAAATCCTATAATGGACAAGTTAGGGTTGAGCTTTTAGGACTCGCGGTGGTTACGAAGAAAAAATGTAAAATTGATTTTAGGGTTGAGCTTTTAGGACTCGCGGTGGTTACGAAGAAGAAATGTAAAATTGATTTCATTACAAACATGGTAAAAGAAATGTAAGCAAAATATGACAAGTATTGGAAAAAGTTGAGTCATATATTATCTATGGCAGTAGTTTAGACCCTCGACTAAAACTTGGAGTCGTTAAATTTACTTACCGAAAGTTGAATCATGATGAAAGTGCATTGAAGGAATGTTGATTTTGTTTGTACTAAATGACAACATTTTATAAAGAATAATATACATCATCAAATTCAAGAGCTTCTACATCTAATGAACACATAATTTTGGTAATCTAAATGGTTGGATTCTGCCGAATCTGCCCCCAAAAGAAACTATGTTCATGCAGGTAACATTTGATTGACAAATCATATTAGGGTTGATCTGTGGATTTTGACCCAAATTGTCAAGTCTACCTATAAGCAAACGTGGCGAAGCGAATAATTGCGTAATATTGTGGTCTCCACAATATGGCTGAAACACATGCCAAGTTAAGGCAAGATCAGTGAAATGTATGCATCAACACAAGTTAATTATATGCTATAGAGGGGAAAGGTGCATAATTCACAGATCTTTAAACATAACATCTTGTAATGTTTTTTACACACTATCCAAAACATATCCAATATAAACACATTGAAGATCAGTGTATCCAATCTCAACATTCTAAAGAGAGTTAAATACAAAATTATCCAAACACGAGAACCCAACAATCAAACAATAAAGACATAAGATGAGTCGTGTTTCGGGTTTATTTAAAGTGGCATTAGCAATCCAAGCTCATTTCCTATCCAAATTAACACAAATTTAGTCATAAATGGGAACACAAATCATGTCGATTGCGACATCACTAAATCTATATAACGACAGTTTAATAAATTTGTCTGATGAAAATAAAATAAGTCTTGTGCATTTGATTTCACTATGAGAATATCAAACATTGTTCATTGTGTAAACATGCTTGTACAATGTTTTATATTCACCAAATTGACATCAAAAAATAAAAAATAAAAGTAAAAGTAAAAAAAGAAGAAGAAGAAGACTTTGTATATAAATTAAGTAATAATCGATAAGAAAGAACCAAAATTGAACCCTAGAAAGTTAAATATCAGTAAACCAAAAACATGTTTGTAGCCTGATACTATGTTTTATATCAATCTTCTATCGTTCGAGACGGCGGCGAAAAGCTCTTATCAAGTTTGAGCAACCATGGTCAAAATAATATTTAATGTAGAGGTAACTATACAATCCATTGTGGTAACTTTTAAAAAAAGAGTAATTACAAATGGTATAAAAATTCACTCTTATTTTTTAAGCGGATAAAGGTTAAATTTTATTAACAAGAAAAAAAAAATCAATAAACAACCTAGACCCAAAGTCTAGGCCCAAATATACAAGTTAAGAACAACTTCAATTATGGTCTGCAACATCCTCCCAGTTGAAAAATTAATCTCCAAAACTGAAATAACGAAAATGATTGTGCACAGTACCCCGTTAAAAGAAGTGTCACTTAACCTCATTGATAATAGTTTTAGTCTTTCTACTTCTCTTATTGGCCATAACTCATCTGTTTTTTATCATCCAAATTGCTCAAATGATGGAAAATGGTAGTAAACGGCAAATTCAACTTTGCCCCCATACACCAGCCAGAGTTGCAGCTGATCATGAGTTGATGCCTTGTGAGACCACTACAAACCTATTTTTGTAGTGGTTTCAAAAAGAAGAAGCAGTAGAAAAGCAAGTGGCAGATGTCTTTCTCCATTGAATTAGACAACCAGGAGTAGACTGATTAACACAGCCTCTCTTGTTTAGATTGTCTTTAGTAGGATTGGTATTATGTACATAAATTTTTTATTTTTATATGGAACATGCCTTTTCCCAATTATATTTGAAACCATTTGTAGTTCTAGATATAGAAATCCACTTTGATTATCACATATTTTGTATGAAATTTTAAAATAAGGTATGATGTTGAATATTTAGTGGGAGGAATTTTATGGACACATTTCTGTATAAACATTCCGACAAGAGATAGAGTCATCTTAGAACATGAATGTGCAGTAACTAGCACCCAAATCTAACATTATAAAATTTATTTTTTTTAATATAAAGCAGTCTTCTAAATCCGTTTTGCACCCACTAGGATGAATAACGAAATTTTTTGTACCCCTGTTTTGATAACCTGGCTCCACCCCTTATTCCGACTGAAAGTAAAATTCTATACATTGCGTTACCGTAAAGAGACTGAAGTCCACTATATTTGTTAATAGCCAATTCACAATTAACGTAAAACAACTGTTAAGCAAATAGCATATAAAAATATAACTCGTTCACGTACGAAACAAGTTTTACGTCTGAGTGTGACCACTTTCGCGCGCAATAATGAACGACGATTTCACTTTTTTTTTTTTAATTAAAAAAAGAAATGAAAATCACAAATTCATTTCATTCCCCACTTTCTCTCTCTCTCAAATCAATGTACATAAAAACAAAATCCCTAAAATAAGAGGCTTTTTAACCTACTTCACGAATCAAAAACATAAGGAATAAAAAAAAATAAAGGAATCATCCGATTTGTTATGTTGTAGATTTGATACATCAACAAGATCGAATCTTAGGATTGATCTTACTTTTACATTCTTTGATTCCTGTTTTTTTTTTTTTTTGTAATTTGATTGTTTTTTTTTTAAACTAGGCCTGAATGTTGTAGCATTTGATGATCGATCGGCCTAAAGATCGGTGACTAAAGCTGATGATATTAGATTGAATGTTGTTCGGAGTTTGAGAAATTTTGGTGATGAATTTGTTGGTTTGCTGAGGAGGATTTTTTGAAATTATAGTTGTTTTTGTAATAATAGTGGATGTAAATTTTTGATTGAAGTAATAATTCAGGATCACCAAGATGCCTGATAGTTGGGAGGTTAAGATCAATGGCTCTCCTGATAATCTCCAAGGTAATTCTCTTCCCCCCTCTCTCTCTTGATCAACTAAACTAAGCTCCCTTTCACCCGACATTTTGAGTTCGTTTATACAGCTGAACGTTTATTTCATTTGGCCTTGAATTATTTGTGGATTTATTTTGCTTTCTTCTTTTCTAGTTTTTTTGTTGCATTAATGCTGTGATGGGTTCATCGTGGATGAATTTTGTCAGTATATAACTTAGTTTCTCGATAAGTAAAGGTATGGGCTTACTTTGTTTGATTTGGTTGTATTCAGAAGCAATGTGGCGATTGAAAATTCAGGCACAAAACGGTGTTGTTGCTGCAAATTCAAGTCTTTATCCCGATCGTCCAGGTGAACCTGATTGTATTTATTATATAAGAACATGATTATGTGGTTATGTGAACAATTGTCGCTTTAATCATCCTTCTTCTTAACAAAAATAGTTTCACTTCTCACTCTATTCAAGCATAATCCAAATTTAGATGTGAATTGAAAATACTTTCACATTCTTCTGCATATGATTGTCTACTAATTCGTTACTGGAACTCTGTGGATCTTTCTAACAGATACTTGAACTAGCTGTTCTGTTATTACAGGTTGCTCAGTACAGAGGTGAACTTCCGGAAAGAGATGGACTACCAGATTGCCAGGTACTTATTTCCTATGGAGATCATATATAAAGAGCGAAATTTGATGCCAATAGGTTGTTCCTTTTTGTTGAGATTTTTAATTTGAAATATCTAATCGGTTTCTTGGCTGTTCTGCATATTTACCAGATTGGCTTATCCTGATATAGATACCACCATTTAGAACCATCTAGGCTAATTTGGCGCTGATTATTATACAGTGTGTCTTTGGAGGTTAAACATGGGTTACTTTCAAATTTAATAGAAACTTGGTATGTATGAAGAACTTATGTAAGTAAAGATAATCTTTCTAACTGGCTTCTATATGTTTGGTCATCTTTATAGTATTTTCTCAAGACTGGAACTTGTAGATTTGTATTTTCTCAAGACTGGAACTTGTAGATTTGGAGTGACATGTAAATACAATCACCTACGAGACAAACATGTGCTGGGATTGCCTATTCTTAAGGTACCTACTTCTCTTTTGTGGACTTGTTTTTTAGTCCAATTCGATTGAGTTGTGATGCTGAACAACTTTGAACTTATTTTCCCGTTTCAAATTAATCAGTATGACATGCTTTTGTGTTACTGTTGCTAAATAGGAAGAAAAATCATGTCCATATTACATGCGAACTGGGGCTTGTAAATATGGGTTCGCCTGCAAGTTCAATCATCCACAGCCTGCTGCTGTTGGATCTCTGCCACCTGTAACTGGAAATGGCTCTTTTGGATCCATAGTGTCACGGGGTCGGTCCTTCGCCTCGACTTTATTCCGTGCGGCACTTGTCTAGAATTTCGTTACTAGATAAGTAAGTCTCACAAACAAAGTTTAACACAACTTTGTGTATCTACTCAAGATCAAAACTCACAAGAAACTCAAGAACGTTCAAGAACAAGAGAGAATAATTTGAATGAGAGAAGTAAGTGTGTATTGCTCTTTTTACTTGAATACTTGGATTGTTGGATTCTTACAAATGAGAATGGCATTCCTATTTATACTAGTTTGGAGCCAAGAGTGTTCTAGAGATTTATCTAAGATCTATACAAGTGTATGGCTAAGATCTACTTCTAGATTATTCTACTCTTATCCACAAATATCTACGCCATTCTAGAGTATTCTAAGAAAAAGACAAATAGAGAAGATTCTAGAATGGAGGCTAGCCAATTAGCCAAATGGGCTAGCCATGATGGTGCACAAGGGTGAGTTAGCCATTTGTTGAGCTATGTGGTGCACCCTTGTGACATTCTCCCCCACCCGAATTCGCAGACGTCCTCGTCGCGGTGTACTTGTCAATGAGATCTTTGTGTTGCCAAAGTAAGTCTTCATGTTCCCAACTGGCTTCATTGTCTGGTTGATCCTTCCACCGGACAAGATATTCCTTATAAATTCGCCCTCCTCTTGAGACACGTCTGTGTGACTCTATGCTTGAAGCCTGCTTGTATAGAGAGGTAATCATATTGAACAGGGCTCTCTTGGTAACTCCTCTAGACTCGTCATCTTGATCTGCATAATATGGCTTCAAGCAGCTAACATGAAAGACGGGATGGATCTTCATGTGGCTAGGTAGCTCCAATCTATAGGACGCCTTCCCGACTTTCTTGACGATGCAAAATGGTCCCTCGTACCGCCGAATGAGTCCCTTATGTACCTTCCGAAAATCTTTGAATTGTTGCGGTTTCAACTTCAGCATGACTAAGTCACCTTCTTCGAAAGATACGGGTCTCCTCTTCTCGTCCGCCCATTTCTTCATTCGCTGAGAGGCTTTCTCCAAGTATGCTTTGGCCAAGTCGTGCTTTTCATGCAACTCCTTAGTGAATTGAAAAGCAACATGGCTCTTTCCTCTATATCCTCCAGCGAGTGTGTGTGGCATCAGAGGTTGTTGGCATGTGGCCAACTCGAATGGATTATGGCCAGATGGGGCCATGGTGGGCGGCTTTGCTCCAGGTTCCAACTCGATCTGATGATCCACCTCCCTCTTAGGTGGTAGTTGCTTGGGCAACTTGGTTGGCATCACGTCCTGGTACTCTTGCAAAGCCTTTTGCAGCTCCAACGGAACAACCTCGTCCCGTTCTTTGCTTTCCTCCATGATGGCTGCTACAACGGTTGGTTCTCCTTTCTGAACTCCTTTCTTCAGTTGTAGAGCCGATAATGTGCTTGAGCAAGTCTCCTTGATCCGGGTGGCTGGGATCACGCAAGGGGACTTCTCGTCACTGATGCTAACTACTCCGAGGCAGGGCACCACCGCAACTTTGGCACGATCCAAGAATTCCATCCCAAGGATAACTCTGAAATTGTCCATCTTTACCACCATAAAGTCAGTAATTCCTCTCCAAGCACCAACCTTCATGTCGACCCCCTTGGCCGCTCCCTGAACGGGTATGGCTGCTGACTTTACTGCCTTTATTGTGCTCGAGTCTGTCTCGACCTTCAACTTCAACCTTTCGGCCTCTCCTTTAGAGATGAAGTTGTGTGTTGCGCCTGATTCGACCATGACCTTAGTCTTCTGCTCGTTTAGACTTATGTCCACGTACATAAGTCCCTTGCTTGCACTTTTCCTTGGTGCTGGTTGTTGTTCTTTGGGATGTCTTTTGATTGCGCTTAACCGAATGGCTTCCAAGTGTGGGTCCTCGGTCTTCTCCTCTTGTTCCGTAATCAAGGAGTTGATGACGTTTCTCTTAGGGCAATTGTAAGCAAGATGTCCACCTCTACAAATGAAGCATTTCTTTGCACGGTTATCTTGCTTTCCTTTCCACCCATTGTTCGGCTTGTACCCTTCACGGCTCGACTGTGGCTTATCATGATAACTCTTGTCTCCCCCACCTTTTTCTTCTTGAAATGGCTTGGATGACTTGTCCTTGGAAAGTTGTTCAGGTTTGTTTGAGAAGTCATCAAGTTTCTCAACGGTGCTTAAAGCGGTGGACAAGTCAGTAATACCTCTTCGTTGAAGTTCCATAGAAGCCCAACGCGGTAATCCACGATTAAAGTGGTAGAAGCGGTCCTCATCTGCCATTGTCAATATGTCTAACATAATTGAATTAAACTGTTTGACATATTCAGAAATTGTACCTGAACACTTCAAACTTTGAAGTCTGTCCCGGGCTTTGTGTTCAACATTTTCTGGATAGAACATGGCTTTAACTTCCCTCTTGAATTCTGCCCAAGTAATGATGGAACAGGTTCCCCTCTCAATTTTTGCATATTTTCTCCTCCACCACAATAGTGCATCTTCTGTCAGGTACATGGTCGCAGTGTCAACCTTTTCCTGCTCGTCATCAAGGCCCGTGGCCCTGAAGTACCTTTCCATGTTCCAAAGGAAATTTTCCAGCTCCTTGGCATCCCTTGCACCAGCGTATTCCTTTGGTTTTGGCACCCTCACTTTAGATGGTCCACGAACCGCACCTCCTCGGATCAGGTTCTTTAGCTCATCAATTTGAGCTTGCAGCATCTTCACATGTGCACCCCTCTTTCCGATACGTCTCAAAAGAGACCTCAATCGATTTCTCCAAATCTTCTATGGTAGCACTTTGTTGATCCATGGCTTCCCCAAAATCCATGTTCAACTTTTCTACCATCTACGTATTGGAAGAAACCTTTTCTTCCAATGATCCAACACGAGCATCTATACGGGGGTCCACTGACCTATCCCGTTGTTTCTTTGCCTTCTGAGCCTTCTCATTATCAACGTTAGTGATAACAACATTTGCATCATTTGAAGACATAGTGAGAGATCTTACCGAGAGTAGTGTGAACTTAGCTCTGATACCAGTTGTCACGGGGTCGGTCCTTCGCCTCGACTTTACTTTGTGCGGCACTTGTCTAGAATTCCATTACTAGATAAGTAAGCCTCCCAAACAAAGTTTAACACAACTTTGTGTAACTACTCAAGATCAGAACTCACAAGAAACTCAAGAACGCTCAAGAACAAGAGAGAATGATTTGAATGAGAGAAGTAAGTGTGTATTGCTCTCTTTACTTGAATACTTGGTTTGTTGGATTCTTACAAATGAGAATGGCATTCCTATTTATACTAGTTTGGAGCCAAGAATGTTCTAGAGATTTATCTAAGATCTATACAAGTGTATGGCTAAGATCTACTTCTAGATTATTCTACTCTTATCCACAAATATCTACACCATTCTAGAGTATTCTAAGAAAAGGACAAAATAGAGAAGATTCTAGAATGGAGGCTAGCCAATTAACCAAATGGGCTAGCCATGATGATGCACAAGGATGAGTTAGCCATTTGTTGAGCTATGTGGTGCACCCTTGTGACAACAAGCTCATCAGTAGCACCTCCATCATCGGGTTTACCGTATGTTGGTGGACTTCCAGCATGGTCTTTACCAACAACTACATATTTATCTGGTCCTGCATGCAAGGTCCTCAAGCGTACATGCTTGTTGTTCTTTCTTCTTCTCAATGCATTATACGTGCACCACAAGGCTGGAATACGTATAGTGTTAGTAGCTAATCTCTTAAAATCAAAAAAATATATTTAATTTAACATCTTAGTATTATCTTTATGCTTTCTGATATTTTCTTTATTTAGATCTGACTTTCTTATTAGTTGAGGTTGTTGTTGTAACATTGTCTGTCTACATGCAAAAATTGTTCCATAACTAGGGTTGTTGTTTGTTTTTCATTCCTAGGTATTCCAGTCGCAAAGTAAAACAATTTATGGAGGTTGATAGGATATAAACGCTGTCTGAATCATTATGAGAAAGTCACTTTGACATATCATGAAATTTTAGAGATCTTGTGTCGGTTCCCAGCAGAAGTAGTTTCAGATTGTTTTGTTGTTGAGCAAAATATGTTATTAAGCGTTTGTGGTTTTCATTTTTAGAATGGCCTATATACTTGACTTTTATTATACTATACCAAATTCTAAAATGCTATTTGCTTCAAGACATTTTCGGGCATCATAGATTAGATCAATCATATCCTTTTAGCAACTGATATCAGAACAAAAGCTGATAAAGACATCACTACAAAAAAAAATGGGTTTGAGCGACTACCCTTTTAAGTCGCTTAAAGCCCCTTTTAAGTCGCTATAACCGTTATAGCGACTAAAAGTGGCACTCGCTCCGTTGGTTGCCCAAAGCCATGTATGTCAAAGTCTTGAGCGATCATGCAATCGATCTAGTAATAAACCAACTAACCTAAAGTGAGTACTTTTCTCATTGCTTAACATTTAGACCAACTAACATGGAGCAAGTAAAATTGTGATCGCTTAACATCTAGACCAACCAATATAGCAAGTAAAATATCAATCGCTTCAGATATACCAATCATTCTAAAGCAAGTAAACTACTTAGTTGATAGATACATGGAGCAACTCTTCCTGAAATTGCTTGGTTAAGGTTTTAAGCGATCAAATAATTTTGCTCGCTAAAAGCGATTTCTGATTTTGATTGGCCTAAAGTTGGTTGCTTAAGGTTTTAAGCTCCGAATTTTCTTACTCTCTAAAAGCCATTTGCGACTCAGGAGCTATTAAACTACCTAGTTGCTAGATACATGGAACAACTTAGCCTTAAGTTGCTTGGCTAAAGTTTTAAACGATTAAATGATTTTGCTCGCTACAAGTGATTTCTGATTATGATTTGTCTTAAATTGATTGCTTAAGCTTTTGAGCTATCAAAGTTTTTACTCAAGTTAATTGCTTAAGCTTTTGAGCTTCTAAATTATTTTGGAATTCAGATTTTAATTGGCATGTTTAAATTTTTAAACTATTAAATTTTGTGTTCATTAAAAACAAATTATAATTTAGATAATTCTAAAATTTAATTAAAATTAATATCAAACAAATTATGAACAAAATTAAATTTTATTCACATAATTCAATTTATAACATTTCTTAAAAATATTACACTTTTTACATAGAAGGAAAAAAAAATACTGCAAGTATATTATCGAGTACTGTCCCAAATGCCGTTACCACAGTTGGGGCCGAAGAGACTGTTTTATTCAAAATGTTATTGAACTGCAAATCAAAACAAATACTATTGTGAAATACTTGGAAGCAATTAATAACTAACATTTGAGCATCTCCATTTAGAGAGGTAGACTGGCGAAAGATTATATTCAAACTCTACATATTCAACAATAAGCTTGGTCACCTATCATATTCTGTTACTATTTATACAACAAATTCAGAAATTTAGAACTCTACATAACTCATTTCAATGATTTAGTTGTTGACATTTCACATAAACCTGAAAACCACAGAAATTGGAGCATACTCGAAAGGATCCAAAACAACAACGAGTGCGACATCTCAAATTCACCAGCTTCCGACAATATATCATCTGTTGTATCCTCAACCATCTCTCTATCTGCAACCAAAAGGGATTTATCATACAACTTTACCTGTCAAAATCCCCCAAAACAAAAAATGTAAGCTGCAAGTTGTAATTGGTATTATACCTGGTTCCCCCGTTCACATAGGTACCCAATTTCATTGTGCAGGCAAAGTATGCAGGCTCCAGAGGTTCAGAGTATTCTACCTGATCCATTTTGAGACATATATGTGTACTATCAGCAGTACTTAATGTAACTTCACCGAAGTTAGCCATCATTTGCTAGATTTGTACTTAACATGCTAGATGATCTGGCGGTACTTCTATAAAACAAAAAACAAAACCAAAATCAACAGCGTTTGATATGAAAATAAAATCTAGGGTTTGAGAGATAGAAATAGTTATGTCCAAACCTTAGTTCCTCATTGTGAAACTGAAAATTAAATCAACAACACAGATCCTAAAACCCTAACTATGGGGATATCTTTCCACGCAGTCAAAGAGGTTCAAAACAACATCTCCATTAGCAGCAGCTTCTGAAGTTGAGAGCGAATTCAAACAAAGAGAAATTGTAGAAATTACAGAAGGTGGTTTTTGCGAGAGAGAAACTTTTTGAAAAGAGGGTTAGGATTTTAGAGGTTAGGGTTTTATCTCTTTCTTCTAATTCATTTTCCTTAAAAGTAACCGGGTAGCTTGGTTGCAGAAAGAAAGAGAGATTCAGTGAGTGAGGCAGAGAGATTAGGAAGGAGGCGTTGGAAATGAGAAGTGATGAAATAACTTAGGGTTTGGGTGTTTATATATAAGGGTACTAAACATAAATAACAGGAACTTCGTGGTCAATAAGTAAAACAAATAGGGTTAGATTCATCTGACGGTTCAAGATTAAAAATTTACGCTGATCGGATGGTCCTAGGTTTTTCATCTTCTACTCATACGGGTCGTCAATCTGACAGTTCAAAATTCACATCTTATGCTCATACGGATCACGAATCTGACGGACCAAATTTAACATCATTTTTATATACGAGCCACAACCAGAACGCCCAATAAAACGTACGTCTCTCAATATATACAGGTCCAACGACCAAAAGAACATGAACGGTTATTAACTTCATAAAAATAAGTTTATCCTCTTTAGCAAACAACACAGTATAATTTCATATATTCTACAAATTTTAATTTTTTATTTAATCGTTTGTGTTTTTATTTTAGTTAAGTTTACTTCTTGCCTCTTCAGCGTAGTTAAGCTAAGAGTGATTTATAACATAAGATACATTCGAGTGTAACTGCAGGCTTTTCTGCATTTAGAATTAGTTATGTCGTTTGGCCAAAAGGGACTCTCTTGAATAACCATCATATAGGAGCGAACATAGACTTAGGTCAATCTCACATATAAGTTATTAAGTAATATATACTTAAATCAATCTCACACATACTTTGGTCAATCTTAAATGATATAATTCAGATAATATAATCAAAGTTTTAGATCCGACGAATATTAACGCAAACCCAAAATAGATATTTCGGCTAATCGGAGATGACACGAGGCATACAATGGTTCACCCGATATAAATTACCCAAAATCATACAGCGAGCCCCTCAAAGCAATAAAAATGATTTACCCAAAATCTAAACATGTTAATACACATATGATAAAACTAAATGAGATCGAAACAATTTAAGTGAAATTCAAGAATATTGAAAAATAAATAGTAAAATTGAACGAGACTGACTAGTTTAAAGTGAAATTGAGTGATAAGAGTGAACACAAATTAAGAATTTTTTTTTGCATTCAACTAAAATTGAGTTCAAATTCACTAATTAATCTTCGATCTATTTTGAATTTAGTCAATTTTGTTCTTATTAAAAAGGACATTATCATCAAACCTACATATGACATATCTAATTTTTTTTTATGGAAATGAATTATGTAAGTATATCCAATTAGATTGAATGATCTTTAGAGTCGGATTGATTTGTACATACAAGAATAAACTCATGTGAATTTCCAAGGATGTCGAATTAGGTCGAATTTATGGATGACATTAGATTACTCCATTTATCCCAAATTCAATCGATTTCTCCAGTTTATCGGGAAAATGAGAAATATAAGTAGGGTTAGGGTACCGATGAATATTTCGACTTAGGGTAAGAGGTTATTATCTAAATATAATATGACAAACATCGGGTAAGAGGTTTATCTAGTTATCCATCATTTTAAAAGATTATATATCGATCCTAGTTAATTTTATCGATTACCTATCAATCTTATCAAATACCGCTCGACCTCACTATATTTATCATAAATTTTATGTGTTTATATGGTTACATATCAATTCATCAATCTTATCTAATATCGATTGACCTCGATCAATTTCTCTCAGATTCAATTTATTATCTAAAAATTCAATTTAATTAAATCCAAATTTATTTAATTTCATCAAAATTACTAGATCATACTCGATATCATTAGATTGTAGTTAGTACGAATAATTATTGATGGTTTACAAAACAAATTCAATCTCAATCAAACTTATTCATTTTTTTATCTATCTAACAAACCTAACGATACGAAACTATGATTTCATCAATCTCACTAAAATTCACTCAATTTTTTATCGATTCGACTTGAATACACTCAATTTTGATCGATCTTACTCAAATTATATCAATTTTTCATCAATTTCACTCGATTTCACTTAGATTTATTGAATTTTATTCAATCTCAATCTATCTTATTCATTTTTTTAACTATCTAAAAAATCTAACGATACGAAACTATGATTTCATCAATCTCATTAAAATTTACTCAATTTTTTATCGAACCGACTTGAATACACTCAATTTTGATCGGTCTTACTCAAATTATATCAATTTTTCATCAATTTCACTCGATTTCACTTAGATTTATTGAATTTTATTCAATATCAATCAATATTATTCATTTTGTTATAGATCTAACAAATCTAACGATATGAAACTATGATTTGTACGCACTCGTCTAGATGTTTCAAAGTTCCACTACAATGTGGTACATGACCAAGCATAATATAACATGTTGTTATCTTTCCTAATGTGAATGACTCTATTGATGGCTCGATTTGGATATTGTAACCCCCCACCTCATAATTCTAGGTCGGCCGCCCTAAAATAGAAGTGTGACATACTCATGGAATACTTTACACACTCAAACCTTCAAGCCAACAAATGGAGATCCGGCTATCGTGTGGTGTTCTTGAAAATAATAGGTTTAAAAGAAAATCTTATTTTAAAAATGACGAGCGTTATAAGAGAAATCTGATAAAAGAAAGTCTTAAAAAAAATAATAGTTTATCTTCGACACGCAGGTCGGATATTTAATTAAATGATAACAGTCTTACTTAAAATAAAGAAGTCTGGATTTAAAGACAAGCTATAAAATATTTAATCGCTTAAGAACCTTGAAGAAAAATGATGTAGCTTTCCGGGACAAAAAGTCGTTCTACTAGTTAGGTTGCTCCGCGGCCACCGTTCCTTTTAGTCTTTCAACTTATCTATTATTTTAACCGAATATCCATCAAGCTCACTTGACCTTGTTCAATTTCACTCGATATTCATTTGTCTCACCCGCTCTTACTCAATTTCGGACAATATCCATCAAATTTACGGATATCACTCAATTTCCATTTGCTTCACTTAATTTCGTCTGTTTTTCGTCAATCTTTCCAATTATCCTTTTTTTATTTAAAATCAATCGTATATATTGCTAGTTGGCCTTACTCAATTTCTCTCTGATGTTATTAGTTTCTCCACTTACCCATCATTTTAACCGAATATCTATTGACCTTAGTAAGTTGTCGTCTATTATCTATTAATAATGTGTAATATCGTTCGACCTCACTCAATTTTTTATTTTCGGTTATGAGCAAAAATCTACGCTTCCACTAGAGTCTCTACACATAATAAATCACTCTTAAATGGGTCACGTGTGCCACCCAGGAGAATCAGGATCGTGGTGCCAATTTGGATCACTCTTGATACTCATCGGTCACCAATGCCACCAAGTCACACCAAGAAAAACAAGCAGGATCCGTATGGCATATTCCTGGCCAATAGAAAACCATATTTTCTAATTGGACGGTAACGTTTGCAAACACAAAATTCACACGGATAATTATCTCACCCGATGGTCACGAAATTGCCGCCATAATTTTCTTCTGCCGCTGAAACAATCATGGGGAAAAAGAAGGGGGAATTTTGTCGCGCCATAGATTATGTGTGTCCCCAAAATAATATGGGTAGAAAATTGAAATTTAAAATTGAAACCCTTGTTGTCTTTCACACTATCTTACTTACCCTAATTTTTCTATCTCACTTCTCTCTCTCACTTTCAAGAACCGAAAATCCAAAGAAACCATGGGTTTACTTCTATATTCGTACCCATCAATTTTTTGCAAGGAAGAACTACGGCTAAAATTAGGCTTGAAACAATCTATCTTCGTTCTTCCGTTTCAGGTAATTATTCCCATTTCTAATATTTTGTTTTGTTGTACTTTGATAGAAATTTCTGGCCAAAAATTTATGCTCCTCAAGATTTCCAATCTAATCCGTTTATGTGAAATCTTCTTTTGTTTTTATGATTGATATCTTTCTCTATTAGATAGAAATTTCTCTTGTTTTTCTTTAGTTTCCTACCAAACTTGTGTTGAATTAAAAAAAATATATCGATTTTTGGCAAAGTGGGTTTTCAATTTGTTGTAATTAGGATTGAGTTTTTCGATTTGGGTGTTTAAGTAATAAGGGAAATTCGAGTTTTCTAGAATGTGTTTTATAAATCGAGGTAATTTTCAAAAGGGTTTTGATATTTGGGGTCTGTACATGACTTTTGTTTTAAAAGTCAATTTGGGGAAATCTTGAGATAGATTTTTTTTTTTGATTCAGCAGGTACCAATCAAATTTCAATGTCAGCAAATTAGTATCGGTGATCCGATAGCATCTAATCCTCCAACTGGTTTGGAGCAGACATGGTGCTGCAACAGATAATTTCTCTGAAGCTAATAAACTTGGACAAGGTGGATCTTGCTCTGTTTATGAGGTACTAAAATTACCTTGATTGTGGAGTTTATAAGGTGGATTTCTCTGAAGCTAATAAACTTGTGAAGCTTGTCGTGTTGCTCATTGATACATATATTGGTTTTGAAATGGTACGTAACATTTTTAGTAGCCTTCCCATTAACAACAATTGCGTGTTATCATTGTGAACATTTTCACTTTGTGAACATTCGGGTTTGTGAACATTTTACGAGTTTATGGCATGCCTAAGATCATGGGGGTGATGATATCTCGTGGTTTGTGCACAAATGCTAAAAATTAAAAAAGAACCAAAGAATACCTCATGAATCCTTTTTGTGTTGAAATATATGAAGGAGCAAGACTATTCTGTTTATCTGGACTCGAACATGGGATGTAAGTTTCTTATGATTGAATATGGCAAAGTAGCTTCGTGTGTTTCATGCGCGAATCTTATACCATTTTGTAAATTTCAATGGACTCACTAATAATAAAATACATTACGTATAGTCCATCATGGATTCTTATCTATTCTAACAGGTACCTGAAGCATGAAATTCTAGATCTGGCAAGCTTCATATCAGCTATGGGATTTCATCCTTTGTCATGGCGAGCTGCACAAACTTATGTGTTGGCAGACCGTTTTGAAGATGTTACTCTGCCAGAAAGAGTGTTGATGGATAACAGGTGCAATAGGGACATTGTTTTGTATGGTTACCTTCGAGGTTGCGATATCAAGAAACAAACTAAGGTACTTTCTTTAGCGATGATAGATGATGCCAAGCTTGTTTTTTATTCTGCCGCTTTTTGGAGCTAGAGACGACCGATTTTTATTCTGCCACTTCTAAGGGTGTTCTACGAGTCCTCAACAGTAATTAGCTCTATTATATCTTTTGAACACAATTAGCTCTGTTTGTTCTATATTCTTTTGTGTAGATCAGTACATATTGTTTTCACTTCTTCTACCACGAGTTTACTTGAATGTTGTTCCACCAATATGCAAACTGATTTGAGGTTTATTACACCAGGTGCACATTGCTGGTGTTGGTGATTTCCCTCTAACAAGCTTAGTCGATCCTTTTCCTCTACTTTCAAAAGGAAGAGATCTCCACAAGGTTATATCTTGGCTCCGTTTTTCTTAATTTTAACAGTCTGTATATTTTTATCACACAATATTGAGTGACTATCTGAGAGAAGAATGAGCATTCAGAGATCTTTATCATATTTCTATAGATCTTTCTTGCAAAAACATATTTTTATAGATCTTTGTGCTATTTTCACAATTATTATTATTATTATTATTCATCCTTTCTTTGAATTATTTCTTGAAATTCCTTAATCTTGCATATATCAGGAAAAGAACAGGATGAGCATTTAGGTTTCATACCAGGGACTTATCTAAGGTTGGAGGTCCGAGACGTTCCTTTAGAGATGGTTGAAAATATTGATCCTTATCATCCTATCCTTGTTGGAGATATCATTCAGGTTAATATTCCTTTTCATTTTACTAACATAAAGTATGTTTTATTGTTTACTGTGCACATTGAATGCAAGTATAACTTAATATAGTAAGACATCTCATGACTGCTTACTGTTTAAAATTTTGCCTGCCTGTTGTTCTTTCAGGCAACAATTAAGCGACATACTTGGAACAAGAAGTTGTTGAAGACAAGACACCCTATCATTGTTTCAATTGGTTGGAGGCGATACCAGGCGATCCCTGTATATGCCCTGGAGGATCCCAGTAAACGGATTTGAATGCTCAACTATACCCCAGTAGACACGCAGTGTCTTGCAATGTTTTGGGGCCCTCTTGCATCCCCCGGTATTGGAGTTGTTGTTGTACGGTGTCTTCTAGGCAAAAATGTTTGATTTGTTCTATTATAAATTAAAAAAACATGTGTCTAAAAGCATATTTTGGGTGTCCCTGTTTCCCTAAAAGGATTTGGTTCGAAATCAGGAAAAGCAAGAATTTTATATCTCCCCTAGACCATTTAATTTGTGAAAAGTGGGGGATATATTGTTCACGCTTTTTAGTTTCCTAAGTAATTTGGATTTTATTTTTTTTCATTTTCATTAGCTTGTTCTTTATTTGGAGTTTGAGAGGTTGGGATTGAATTTTGTTTCGGAAAAACTAAGATTTTATTTGTATGATGGCATGATTATAAACCACCAAACTGAATCCACTTGTAAGTACCAAACAAAACAACACTTCTCCCGCAAAACAGATTGGAAACACCGAAAAACAAGCTATAAATGTATCCCCGACAGCAGCGCCAAAAATTGATGTGGTTTTAATATAGTGGTAAAAAGATTCGATTCTCGGACTTGTGAAGGTTTAATTTCTAGACCTAAATTTAATAAAAGAAAATAAAACAGATTAAAGTTAAGATGATTTAAAAATAATGGGAAGAACCAGGACCAAGGATTCCACTTTTAACCAATAACTTAAGTGATAAAATCATGCAATTCTTTTTTCGATTTAATCCAAATATGCCAAAGATAGGTTTTTAGAAGAATAATTGTAAATCCTAAGCATGCGACATCAAGAGTAGTTAACTAAGCATGACTCATCAAAAGAGAACACAACTATTTAAGAATAACCATTTTTTCAATTTTAATCAAGCAATTAATAATAAAAGAATTGTAAATAAATAAATAAAATAGAGTTACCACTTAATTATTGGAAAAAAAGCTTCCTTCGTCGTCCCGGTAATGGTGATTAGCTCATTGTAGAGAAAACACACTCAAAATAATCTTTTATTGCTCAAAAAGTGTTTACAAAGGCTAAAAGGAAGTAACAAAGCTGATTTGATACGCTTTTAAGCGTTACAATGAAGTGGTTCAGCGTGTTACAGCAGCAGAACAAGGTACAGGAAAGAAGGACAGATAATATGTGTAGCAGATGAACAACTGTTGAAGCAGCGACTGTAACAACGACAGAATGAACGACAGTTCGCTGATGCTGTTTGTTCTTCAGCTGTTCTTCTTCTTCGGCAGCAGCAGAATTTTCCTGTTAACTTTTCGGCGATTCTCTGTGCTTTTTACTGCAGCTCTCCTCTTTTCTTCGACCCTCTTAGCTATATATAGGGTTAGTAAACCCTAATTGGTCTTGTGAAACGATAAGGACCCAAAGAACAAGTCCAAATCCCTCTCAAACTAACGTGCAAATCACAAACAGAATACAACTCTGTTTCCGGCTTGATTCATCCCTGTGTGGAGATTTTTCCGGCTGAAACGCTAACTTGACGTGTGTTGGTGATATTCTGGTTGATTAAATTCACTTGGGTGGTTTAGATTCATCCCAACTCACTAAAAACACGTACACAGAATCAAGAAGAGTTTCCTTCACGTAAGACTCCAAATTCCCGCCAAAATCGATTTTTCAAATTCAAAAGTGAGCTGCCCCCAATCCAAAGTGTAGGTGCCTTGATCACTTCTTCTCGGGTGCCTTTAACAACTTTTTGATCCGATTTTTTCACAAATGTTTATTTCTCAAAAATACCTACAAAGACATAAAAAACCATAATAAGTACAAAAACGAACACTATCAAAATAGATAATCGAGTGCAATTTAGACACAAAAATGTGTCTATCAAATACCCCCAAACTTACTATTTGCTAGTCCTCGAGCAAATCTAATCTAGAAAATAAAATCCTAACTCACTTTCGCAGGAATCGCGACTACGTTTAGCATATGTAATAAGCCTTTAAACCCCTAGGTATCCCTAGTGGACGAGTTTTGTCTCGTGAGGGTTTACAAGAGGTATACCAAAAAACCTTTACTCCAAATTTTAGCTACTCGTGAACGATTAAGGATAGACACTAAACAAGCTATTTAGTTGGCTTACTCAATTCTTCGGCTATGGGAATCATTACCCTATATGAGTCAAATTGCTGTACACGAGTGTTTACTCAAGCGTACTAAAATTCATATATAAGACAACAGAGCTCTACTCAGATAGTCGTTCAACCACAAGACTCAGAATCTATCAAAGTTCAATCACATGAAAAGATTTAGAAGATGGACATGGAAAATGTGAAGGTTGCACGTGTTGACTAAGGTGAACGGTGTTTCCATATCTGTCTGAAGGTCAGTGCCAGGATGAATCCTAATGGTTTGAGATACATGGTCTTAAACCTGATACTAATATCGACTCAACTGGTATATACAAGGGTCCCAACGATCGATTTATAAAACGATAAATATATTGATAACATGATTGGATCAAATTGAATCCAAGCGCATGGTTCTTATCAGCATCTTACATGATAGTTCCCATGGATCCTGCGTTCCACGCTTGCTTAGGCGACGGAGACAGGGAGAACACACACATATTGCTATCAAAGTGTCAATATTGTTTTTTTTTCTTTTTTTTTCTTTTTTTTTTAAATAAAGCAAGATTCGGGCTTGATCTCAAAACACTCTACTCTATTTCATCCTGACGGCGATAACAATTTGACACTGGGCCCCACCAAATCACTTAGAGAAACACAAAATTACAAAAGTAAAAACAGAAAATGATATGGTCGAGATAGACTCCAAGATGTGGTGACGAATATCATGCTTTTTCTAACACCTGAACTCTCTCCTTTTATGAATAGACCATTTAACTGGGCACACCAATTCCTATAGAAAAAGAGCTAAGTTTCTATCTACCTAGAATGGTTAGTGTCACCTTGAAGTGTTCACAAGCTTCTAAATTCTAGAGCTTTATTATTTCACTAAAAAGTTTCTCCCTTACCCCCAAACTTAAATCAAACAGTGTCCTCAATGTTTCGAAATAAAGAGCAGTACCTATAATAAGTAAAAAGAGGAATAACGAGGTAAGTCAGAAAGATAGTACATGAGTGAAGCATAGCAATCTATCCATGGAGAATAAAATAAAAACCTAAAATCCTACAAAAATCTACTAATATACAAGAACAACCCTGAAGGTCAATCAGAGTAAGCAGGGTCCTCCAGAGGGACCTCCTCAACATCACCTGTAGGAAAAGGCTCTAAAAATGGTTTTAATCTCTGACCGTTAACCTTGAAAGGATTTCTACCATCTTGAGTCTCAATCTCAATAGCACCATGAGGAAAAATAGTGGGAACAACAAATGGACCGGTCCACCGAGACCGTAACTTCCCTGGGAATAGATGCAACCAAGTATCATACATAAAAACTTTTTGACCTGGAGAAAATGACTTTTTTAAAATATTTATATCATGCACAAGTTTCATTTTATTCTTATACTCCCTAGCACTATCATATGCATCTTTCTGAATCTCTTCCAACTCATTGAGCTGGAGCTTCCTGTGAGCTCCTGCTTTGTCAAGTGAAAAAATAAACTGCTTTACAGCCCAACACGCTCTATGCTCTAACTCGACAGGCAGGTGACATGCCTTACCAAAAACTAGACGATAGGGTGACATTCCAATAGGGGTCTTAAACGCGGTACAGTAAGCCCATAAGGAATCAGTTAGCCTCAACGACCAGTCTTTCCTATTAGGATTAACTGTTTTCTCTAGAATACGTTTTATCTCCCTATTGGAAACCTCTACTTGACCACTAGTCTGTGGGTGATATGGGGTAGCTACTTTGTGGGTAATACCATATTTCTTCATTAAAAGCTTAAACAGTCGATTACAAAAGTGTGAACCTCCATCACTAATTATAGCTCGCGGTGTACCAAAACGTACAAATATGTTATCGTTCAAAAACTGGACCACAACCTTGTGGTCGTTTGTTTTACACGAAACCGCCTCTACCCACTTAGACACATAGTCTACGGCGACAAGGATGTAAAAATAACCAAAAGAATTAGGAAAAGGACCCATAAAATCAATGCCCCACATATCAAAGAACTCAATAACTAAAATAGGGTTCAAAGGCATCATATTTCTACGAGAAATGGTTCCTAACTTCTGGCATCGCTCACAAGCAACACAGTAACTTTGGGAATCTTTAAACAACGACGGCCAGTAGAATCCACACTGTAATATCTTAGCAGCAGTCTTCTTAGCACTAAAGTGACCCCCACAAGCGTGATCATGACAAAAGGAAATAATACTTGACTGGTCACTCTCAGGTATACATCTCCTAATAATCTGGTCTGGACAATACTTAAACAAGTAAGGATCGTCCCAAAAGAAATGTTTCACCTCAGCTAAAAACCTAGAACGATCTTGTTTACCCTAGTGTTGAGGCATTCGACCAGTAACAAGATAGTTCACTATATTCGCAAACCAAGGTGATTGGGAAACAACAAATAGTTGTTCATCAGGAAAGTTATCCCCCACAGGAGGAGAATCATCTGGGGAATCCAAAACAAGTATAGACAAGTGGTCTGCTACTACATTTTCGGCACCCTTTTTGTCTCTAATTTCTAGTGAGAATTCTTGTAACAAAAGGATCCATCTAATCAATCTAGGTTTAATATCCTTCTTAGGCAGAAGGTATTTCAAAGCAGCATGATCGGTAAAGACTATAACCTTAGAACCTAAGAGATAGGATCTAAACTTGTCTAAGGCAAAAACAATGGCTAACAGTTCCTTCTCTATGGTGGTGTAGTTCATTTGGGCATCATTCAAGGTTTTGCTAGCATAGTAAATCACATGAAGTAACTTGTTCTCTCGCTGACCTAACACAACACCAATAGCATAGTCTGAAGCATCACACATTATCTCAAAGGGTAGGTTCCAGTTAGGTGCCTGGACTATGGGTGCGGTAGTGAGTAAAGTCTTAAGCTTCTCAAAAGCCTCTAAACAAGCATCATCAAAGACAAACTTAACATCTTTTGCAAGCAAATTGCAAAGAGGTCTAGAAATCAAGCTAAAATCCTTAATGAATCGACGATAAAAACCTGCATGCCCTAAGAATGACCTAACATCTCGTACTGTTTTGGGAACCTATAAAGTCTTAATAAGGCCAACTTTGGCTTTGTCTACCTCTATACCCTTAGAAGATACTATATGCCCTAAAACAATTCCTGATCGAACCATGAAATGGCATTTTTCCCAATTAAGCACTAAATTCTTTTCCTTACACCTAGTCAACACTAATGTCAAATGATGCAAGCATTCATCAAAAGATGACCCAAATACCGAAAAATCATCCATAAAGACCTCTAAAAACCGTTCTACCATGTCAGAAAATATGCTCATCATATAACGCTGAAAAGTAGCGGGTGCATTACACAACCCGAAAGGCATGCGTCTATATACAAAGGTACCAAAGGGACAAGTAAAAGTAGTTTTCTCTTGGTCTTCTGGGGCAATAACAATCTGATTATAACCAGAAAAACCATCTAGCAAGCAATAGTGGCTATGTCCAGCTAATCTCTCTAGCATTTGATCGATAAAAGGAAGGGGAAAGTGATCCTTTCTTGTGACCTTGTTCAATTTTCTATAGTCAATACAAACACGCCACCCCGTGGTCACTCGGGTTGGGATTAATTTATTGTTATCATTCTGAACTACAGTGATACCTGATTTCTTGAGGACAACCAGAACGGGGCTGACCCACTTACTGTCTGAAATTGGGTAAATAATACCCGCATCTAACAACTTAAGCACTTCAGTTCGAACTACTTCTTTCATATTGGGGTTAAGTCGACGTTGCATCTCCCCAGACGGTTTTGTATCATCCTCTAAATGAATCTAATGCATACAAACAGTAGGAATTATTCCCTTAATGTCTGCTATGGTCCACCCTAAAGCTTTCTTATTATCTTGAAGCATGGTCACTAGCCTATTTTCCTGGTTACTATCCAAGTCGGATGCTACAATCACATGCAAAGTCTCAGATGGGCCTAAATACACATATTTCAGAGTATCTGGTAGTTGTTTAAGGTCCAACTTAGGAGGCTCTTCTAAAGAGGGAATTAGGGTAGATTTAGAAACTGGTAGTTGTTCAAACTCAGGTTTCCATCCATTACTAGTGTCTAACAAAGGGGCTGAATCTAACAAAGCGTTCACCTCATTGATTACACTATCATCATCAAAATCAAACCCAAAGTGGGCTAGGCATTTCTCTAACGGATTTTCTAACAAAGTGTTCAGTAATGACTCCTGAACTAGTGTTCCTATCATGTTCACCTCTTCAATGCACGGGTCATCTAACTCAGGTGGTTTCTTACTAATATTGAAAATATTTAGCTCAATAGTTATATTACCAAATGATAAGTTCATAACACCATTTCGACAGTTAATGATCGCATTGGATGTTGCTAAAAACGGGCGACCTAATATCACAGGTATCTGATTCTCTGGGTCAGGGACAGGTTGGGTATCAAGGACAAAAAAATCTACTGGATAAATAAACTTATCAACCTCAATAAGAACATCCTCTATGACACCACGAGGAATTTTCACAGACCTATCAGCTAACTGCAGTGTCATCTGAGTAGGTTTCAAATCACCAAGTCCTAGCTGGAGGTACACATGGTAAGGTAGTAAGTTCACACTGGCTCTTAAGTCAAGTAAGGCTCTCTCAACATGGTAATTACCTATTGTGCAAGAAATGGTTGGGCAACCTGGGTCTTTGTACTTAAGAGTTGTATTGTTCTGGATAATTGAAATCACATGACTGGATAAAAAGGCTTTCTTTTGTACACTAAGCTTTCGCTTTCGCGTGCACATGTCCTTAAGGAACTTGGCATAATGAGGAATCTTCCTAATTGTATCTAATAATGGAAGGTTGATCGTGACTTGCTTAAAAACCTCCAATATGTCATTAAAGTTGGATTCCTTCTTTGTGGGTGCTAACAGTTGTGGGAATGGGGCTCTGGACACAAAATCTGGCTTATGAGGAGCTACATCAGGCTCTTTAGAGACTTTATCAGTTTCTTCAGCTATTGGATCAGATGGGTGAACTACAGTATGTTCACTATCAGGCACAGTTACCTTGTTATCAACTACTTTACCACTAAGGGTTCTAATTGCATTCACATGATTTGATGATTTCTCACCGGAAGATATTTCATGAACTCTTCTAGGATTGGGTTGGGGTTGACTAGGAAACCTACATTTTTCTCTTTCTTAAAGACTCAACGATCTGACCAACCTGGGTTTCTAAATTAGAAATAGCCTGACTATTAGCCTGAACAATCTTTTGATTATCTCGTAAACTCTGGTTGATAGACTGCTGGAAATCTTTAGTATTCTGAGTCAATGAGGCAACATACTCAGCTAAACTCATTATCGTCTTATCTAGCGGACTCTGAAATTGTGTTGGTCCAGCATGACCAAAACCTGGGGAAACCTTAGAATTACTAGACTGACCTTGACTCTGGCTCTTGGACCAAGAAAGGTTAGGATGGTTTCTCCAACCAGGGTTATAGGTTTCTGAATAAGGGTCGAACTTCTGACGATTATCAAACCTAGTGTTATTATAAAGAGCATGGGCTTGCTCTTCAACAGTTTGTCCTTACCAAAATGGTTTTGGCTCAATACTACTAGATTGACTCAGTTTTAAATCTTCTAACCTTTTAGATATAGCCACTATTTTGGCATCCGATTCAAAAGATCCTTCTACCCTATTAACATTCCGTCTACTTAGAAGAATTATTCTCTGGGGCTCCCTACTATTTTCCCACTGCTGGGTTTTTTCGGCGATTTCATTCAAAAATGTCATCGCACCATCGACAGTTTTATTTTCAAACCCACCTGTGCATAAAGACTCAACCATGGTTGTTGTCGAATAATTTAAACCCTCGTAGAGGATCTGAACTAGCCTTACCTTTTCTAAACCATGATCAGGACATTGGGATAATAAGTCATTGAACCTTTCTAAATACCTATATAAAGATTCTCCCTCTTGTTGAGCAAATGTGCAAATCTGCTGCCTAATAGATGATATTTTGTGCCTAGGGAAAAACTTCTGGGAAAAGGAAGATATAAGTTGTTCATAGGTTTCAATTGACTCGGAAGTCAAACTATATAGCCAAGATTTGGCTTTTTCTCTTAGCGAAAAAGGAAACAGTCTAAGTTTTAATGATTCATCATCTAGGTCCTTGATCTTGATGGTACTACATATTTCCTCAAAATCCCTAACATGGAAATAGGGGTTTTCATTTTCTTTCCCTAAGAAGATTGGGAGCATCTGTATGATCCCAGGTTTGAACTCATAGCTTGCTTCAGTATCAGCTAACTTGATACATGATGGACGAGAACTCCTAGTCGGGTTCAACAAAGCTTTTAAATTTGCCATTGCTAGCGGTGTCAAAGAACTAGAAGTAACTTCTTCACACAGTGTCAAGTTCTCAAAATCAAAAACAAGGCTCTCAAAAGAAGAGTCTTCGAGGTTCTTGTTTCCAGGGACAGAACTACTAGGCTTGTCACTAATAAAGCGACCTAAAGCGTCTCTTCTCCAAGTCCGCTTGAAGAGCGGTCTTGGCATACACTAAATAAAAACCAAAAATAAATAAATCCTAAACGGAAGGAAATTCTAACAATCACAAGCAAGGATGACTCAACCAAATCAAACTTATTGAATCTAGCAAACAAAAAGCATGATGGCTCCACTTAGATTGTTTCTAGACCAGCTTCTATTCTTTCGAAAGGCAACTAGTTACATTTTAGCAAACTTCTTAGAACGAACCGAATTAGATTAAGTCGAAGAGAAACAGGATAAGCTCTAAGGAGCTTTGATAACCCTGTCTCTTTGGCACTTTTCCCTGGGTTACAAGGCGGCTCTAATCAACTTAAAATAATCTTCTTGAACTTCGAGTTCGGCTAACAAAGTAACCAATGCAGTCCTTTTGAACGAGTTTCCTATAAGCTCGTTACCCTATCGGTCTCTTTCTAGTCAAAATTTTAAGGTTTTAGGTTCGCGTTTGGTAACGTGTTCCTACAGCGGGCAAGAAGGAAACGGTGATGAAATCCGAGTCGTTATCTTGTATGGCCAGTTCTTGCCCTTTAGTAGAAAAGTAAGTCCGTTTTCAATTCCTCAACATATATGCATACGAAGGAATACAGTAAACCCACTTGCAGGGGATTCGTGGGTTGATCGAGTCTTACCTCCCGTACCAGGCGAGGGATGATTCGTTTGTAGTCGACTCGGGCCACCGACTCCTGTGTCAATGTGCGAACCCGAGGGGCCGAGACAATATCGTAATTGTCGTCCTTCCCTGTAGCAGTTTATATTCAAATAATACCCTTCCGTAGGGTTTAAAAATAAATAAAGTGTCCAAAGTCCCAAAAATAATGTCCAAAAAGTGTCCAAAATAAAAGAAAAATTACAGAAATTATACAAATTCTTAATACAATTTTCTAAAAAAAAACAAATAAAATCTAAAATAAAATAAAATCTAATTAATAAAAATCTTCGTCTTCTTTTTCGTTCTTTAAGCTTTAACTTTTAACTCCAAGTCTTTTAGCTTTAATTCCAAGTCTTTGGCTCACTTGCTTTTCTGTCCAAAATCCAACCTGTAGCAAAAAGAGAAATGCCAAAAGAAACGTAAAATAGAACAAAGTAAAATAATAAAAATAAAAATAAAACCTAAAAATAAATCTAAAACTCTAAACCTAAAAACAAGTCTGCGTCGGCGGCGCCAAAAATTGATGTGGTTTTAATATAGTGGTAAAAAGATTCGAT
>JAJJMC010008078.1:1014868-1062196 GCA_023531435.1 Papaver californicum | reverse complement strand
TTGGATTACTGGTAACATCAAATTTTTCCAGGTGTTGTAGTTTGTTTTTGTTAGATTTAGTTTCACAAAACTAGTGAGTTGACTCAGCGGAATTTTTGTGATGGTTGAAGATGTTGGATTTTCCATGATTTCTGAATCAGTGGATGATGAAGATAGAAATGTTTAGATCATGAAATTATCAAGAATGAATGAAAAAGTTTCAGATCATAGATCTTTAGGTCAGAAAAAGAGTTGATCAGTTTCACTACAAGCAAGATATCTGGTTAAAAATTATCAAGAATGGATTTCATCCTCTTAATAGTAGAAAACCAGAGATCTAGTTTTGTAATGATAAGATCAGTGAAGAAAATTTGTCTGATTACCTCAGATGATTTCTCAGATGAAGAAGATTTGTTTCAAGAATGAGAGCACAGAAAATGAAAAAGATTACCTCAGAAGATTTCTCTGTTTTATATATATTTAGAATTTTCTCGAATGTTGATGAGAGCTCGTTCTTGAAACTTTATCAAAATTAATTTCCTCTACTGACTTTGTCTGCCACAACAGGTAATACTGACATTTATTGATTTGACTAAGCACGCGGTGGTGGAATTGAAGAAGCATGCGTGATGTTGAATCAATCGATGTTTGCTTTTTCCAGAAGATTGAGCATCGAGAAGTGGTGATTTCTTTTGATTTCTGTATTCATGTATTGATTACCTCCACTGACTTTACGTTTCATTGGTTTCCAGAAGATTAAACATTGAGAAGATACATTTTCTTTAATTTCTGTAACAGTGAAGATACATTTTCTTTGATTTCTGTAACAGTGAATTTATTGTTTCCACTGACTTTAATTTTTCTGTTATTGAATTTGTTTAAATTGATGATTCAATCGAGAGAAGAATTATTGAATTTCCAAGAAGAATTAAATTTCTCTAATTTATATTCAAATCAAGAACAGGAATTCATCAAACATAAATTTAATTTCTTTTGACCTATTTTAATTTCTCCAAAAAAATCTGCTCTGATACCATATTGGAAGAAATGAATTAAAGTGTTTTTGTCATTATTTCTAGAATAGAAAAGATTACACTTTATATACAAAGTAAGATGACACATGTACAATTGATCCATGTGTGACCCATATGACTATATGACATGGAAGTCCTAGTCATCTTGAGATGTGTCTCAAATAGAAAGGACTAGCATGTTATTGAAATTCCCGTATTTTGTTCTTCTACCTTGCTTGAAGTGTTCAACTGTAAACGCTGTATCTGAGAAAGATACAGCTTAGTGAAGGCTGAATCTAGGAAAGCAACAAAAAGACAAAATCTTGCATATCCTTTTTCATTTTCCATGAAATGTAGCTTTTTTATAGAAGAAAAGATAAGACTGGGACACTACAGATACAAATTACTAGCACACTTTCAAGCGCGACATCTGTCAATCCGCCAGAATGTCCATCCAATTCAAATCGATAGTTGGTTTTCACGGATAGAAATGTAATTAATATAGTCATTCTTTTTCGTCAAACTCATAAAGGTGTACTCCGACTCACGTAGAACTATTTGTATCAGCTTTAAGTGATATTTTTTGGTTTTAACCGACTTAAAAAATAAGAGATATTTAGACTTTGGATGTTAATTTTATGACTAATATTGTACTTAGGTCCTAGTATTGTATTTAGGACCTAGAAACTTTAAAATTAGAGTTTGAATTCCTGAACCACAGTTGATCGTTACCCAAATAATTGTAATTTTAATCAAGTTATATTCAGTTAACAGTTAGCATATGACTCACACCTGTTATAATAATATATTATTAGTTTATTATTGAAATACATCTAATGGTCGGAATGGATAGAATCCAACGGTCCTTATATGAACAAGAAAGCTTGCTGTCGTTTCCTTTGAAACATTTCTCAAACACTTGGTATGTGTTGTTATAGTAGTAGAGAGACTTTTCTCACGTAAAGAAGATTCGAATTCAATCATTAATTGATGATTCTATTCACCCACTCAGAACAAAAACCCTTAATTAGGGATTACTCGGATATTAAAAAAAATATTATGAAATAAATTTTAAGAATCTTTTATCCAAATAATTTTAGTGATAGCTAAATTACCCTTGAATATCCCAAATACTTTAAGATTAAACTTAGATTTTTATCGCTGTCTTTTCTCTAATCATCATTAATATTATTAGTGTTACTCTTAAGTAATTTGTTACTCTCGGTAGTTTTCCCTCATTTGTTCTTCAGGAGATTACATACATTTTTCTTAATCCGCCAGAAAATTCCAATTTGTTGCATATAATTGAAAGACGGAATGTAGATGAAGAAGCAAAATATCTCAGAGTTTCGAGAAACAATGGACAAAACATTAGCATGTAATGATCTTGTAAACCAAGAGTCTATAAGGGAAACATGCGCGGATTTTACTCTATTCAAAGAAGAGCATGTTTAGCCTACAATCAAGGTAAAATATCCGGTCATCAATTCCATAATTGTAGCTGATTCTATGGATGTATTATATAGCTGTCTACGACACAATTCTAGCATCACACTATATATGTATTTCCTAAATTACCTCTCTTCACTCTTGTATATAATACCAAAGAATTCTATCAATAAAAGTGTGGGAATATATTCATTGAAACCCAGCAGTGCTTATCTTCTATATGGTATCAGAGCCACCATTCTCCAACGAGCCACAGATCCAAGTAACTACAATGTCTTCCTCCTCCTCCGATCAAACTCCCAATTTCACCATCAACACCCAACCCCCTTCTGCATCAGAAAAATCCCTTATCTCTCTCAACATCACTGCCCAAATCAATGGAAAATTAACTCCCTCCACCTTTCCTCAATGGCGTGCTCAATTCAAAACACTTCTTATTGGTTATGACCTCCTCAACTATGTTGAAGGTACCTTCCGGTGTCCCTCTTCAAATGGCACCCCGACTGACGAACTGCGCAAGATCCACTGGGTCCGACAGGATAAACTTATCCTGAGTGTGATTTTAGCCTCTACTTCTCCTTCCATCACACCCCTCATTGCTACAGCTAAATCCTCCATGAAGCTTGGAAAAAACTCACTCATCTTTATGCTAGCCGATCTCGAACTCATACAATGCAGTTAAAGGAAGAACTTACCTTAATCCATCGTGGAAATAGAACCATCACCGAGTATCTTCATGCTGTGAAGATTTTAGTCGATGAACTAGCCATCATAGATCATTCCATTTCGGATGATGAACTAACCCTTTATGTGTTAAATGACTTAGGTCAAGATTTTCTGGAGATTGCAGCGCTGATTCGTGCCCGAGAGTCATCTCTGACTTTTAAGGAGTTGCACGACTTGTTGTTTGCCCAGGAGGCTCATCTGAGGCGCCTGGAAACTGCAACGCAAAACTTAGTTGCGTCTGCCAATTTTATAAAGATGAAGACGTCTCCACATAGTGGAAGTCATCAACGTTTCAATAAAAAACATGATCATTACAGAGGGATTCAAGGTTCCAGTCCAGGACGGTACTCAAATGGAGCCCAATGAAGGACTACGCCTCACCTCAAGCGCTGGTAAGCCCAATACCTCTACTCGGCGCTATCAACCCAAGTGCCAACTGTGTCATCAGTTGGGCCACATTGCCAAGGCATGTCCTCAGTTTCATTCACAAAATGTCTCTATCAATTGTGCCACTACTTCTATGGGAAAAGATAAAAATTTGCTACTTGATTCAGCCGCTTCTCATAATATCACGGGTGATCTTTCCAATTTATCTATACATTCCGAATATGATGGAACTGACGAAGTAATTCTCGGTGATGGTTCAGGTTTGGCCGTCTCACACATTGGTTCTTTGGCTTTACACTCTCCACACCAAACATTTACATTACATGATACTCTTTATGTTCCCAATCTTTGCAAAAAAATAATTTTTATGCATCATCTCACCAAAAAAAAATGATGTCTTTATTGTATTTCATCATTTTTATTTTTTTTGTGAAGGACAAGATCACGTGGACGATCCTACTAAAAGGAGCATGTAACAATGACATCTACACCTTCCCGGAATCGTTGGCGGTATGAAAAAAGGTTGTTAATGTGCATGATAGGACCTCCATTGATGGATGGTACAAGCGTCTTGGGCATCCTTCTCTTAAAATTGTCCATCATCTTGTTAAGAATTTTACTCTTCCTATTTCCTCCCATAAAATTTTTTCTTCATTATGTCATTCCTGCTCTATTAATAAAGAACATCAACAACCTTTTCATGTCACAAGTCTCCAAAGTCATGAGCCCCTTGAACTTATTTACACGTATGTGTGGGGACCCGCTAGTTGCACTGGGATTGATGGATCACGATATTACCTTATTTTTGTTGACCATTATACAAAATATATATGGTTCTATCCTATGACCACTAAATCCGGTGTTTCTACAATTTATCCGCACTTCAAAAAATTTGTTGAAACCCGCTTTTAAAAATCCATCAAAACACTATATTCCGATAATGGAGGTGAGTTTATTTATTTAAAATCATATCTCTTATTTCATGGTATAACTCACCTCACCACTGCCCCTCACACTCCACAACAAAATGGTGTCTCTGAACATCGTCACCGTCATCTAGTTGAAACGGGTCTGACGCTCCTTTATAATGCAAATCTTGATTTTTCGTACTGGCCACATGCTTTTCAAACAACTTCTTATCTCACAAACCGTCAACCCACACCTATCCTAAAAAACAAATCCCCTTTTGAAGCTCTTTTTGGTCAATCACCCAATTATTTAAAATTTTAAAACATTGGGTGTCTTTGTTATCCTCTCACCAGGGCCTACAACTCAAACAAAATGCATCCCAAATCCAAAGCCTGTATTTTTCTCGGCTACTCACCAACTCAAAAAGGCTACAAGTGTTTTGAACCCCAAACAAAAAAATATTTTATTTCTCGCCATGTGTTATTTGATGAAAACAAAAATTATTCCATCCAATCCTCACTTGTTCCTTCCGATCTCATTCAGCATCTTCGAGAACCTCATCAATTGCTTCATCTTCACTTCGGTGCCCAGCCGCCTGCAGTACCATCCTCACCGGATTTCGACGCACCAACAACCTTGCTGTCTCCGAAAGGTTCACCTGTCATCGTTGCGTCTTCCGCAGGTAATTTCGTACCCTCTGATCCTTTAAACTATAGTTCCTTGCAAGTTGTAGATCCCAACCCCATCCATCAGATTACTCATCCAGGTGACAATTGGACTGGGTCTTTCTCAGATTTACCAATGTCTTTTTCACCTGATATAAATTCCTGTACAGCTAATTCTCTCCCCAATCTGAATCTCACAAACCCTAACCCAACAAATCCTCAATCTTAATGCATTCACACCATAACCACAAGATCAATGAACCAAATGTTTAAACCTAAACAAATTCACACTGTTTCAAAGCACCCTCTCCCTCAAACCATTGAACCAACAAGTGTGAGTCAAGCCATCTCTCAACCACGCTGGCGTGAGGCCATGTCCACAGAACTCACTGTCTTGATGAAACATGGGACTTGGGATCTTTTTTTACCCACTGCTGATTGTAAACCTGTGGGGTGTAAATGGATATTTCGGGTAAAACGGAAAGCTGACGGTTCAATTGATAAATTCAAATCCAGACTCGTGGCTAAGGGCTACAATCGACGTCCTGGTGTTGATTATACAGAGACCTTTAGACCTATAGTTAAACCAACTATTATTAGAGTTTTATTGTCTATTGCAGAGATAATGGATGGGATTTGAGGCAGATGGACGTTAACAATGCTTTTCTAAATGGTGATTTAATTGAAACTATTTTTATGGTACAACCTTCGGGATTCAAAGATCTGTCCAAACCCCACCATGTGTGTAGACTGAAAAAGGATATTTATGGGATTAAAAAAGCCCCACGAGCTTGGTACACTGCCCTCAAAACTTCCATTCTTCAATTGGGTTTTCGAAACTGCAAGACAGACTATTTTCTCTTTATTTACAGCCAAGGCTCCACTCTTTGCTAACTTTTGGTGTATGTTGATGATCTTATTATCACATAAAATAATCCATCTCTTGTGACCTCCATTATTCAACAGTTGGGTGATATGTTTTCTCTCAAGGATATGGGTTTCCTTCATTTTTTCTTTGGGATTGAAGTTATTCCTACCAGAGAAGGGTTATTTCTCTCACAACATAAATACATCTGTGATCTCCTAGACACTACAAGTATGGGTTGTGCGAAAGATGTCTCAACCCCTCTATCCACCACCCAACCTCTTCAACTAATTGATGGCACAGCTGCTGTGGACAGCTCTGACTTCCGTCAAATAATTGGTCTTTAATATTTGTCCTTGCCACGTCTAGATATCTCTTTTGCAGTCAACAAACTATCTCAATTTATGCATAAGCCAACTGCAAATCACTGGACATCAATCAAACGACTACTCTGCTACTTAAAACAAACCATTTTGTATGGTTTTCATATCCACAAAGATGTACCTTCTGTACTAAGGACATACACCGATGTCGATTGGGCTGGAAATATGGATGATCGCACGTCAACTTCTTCTTACATCAGTTTCTTGGGTTCTAATCCAATTTCTTGGAGCTCCAAGAAACAACATGCAGTTGCAAGATCCTCAACCGAGGATGAATACCTGGCACTAGCTAATGCGGCTTCCGAGATAATGCGGTTGTCTACACTTATCAAAGAACTTGAACTTCCACTCAAAGACTCTCCTCATCTGTTATGTGACAATATTGGAGCCACACATCTAAGTCTCAACCCAGTTCATCATTCGCGCATAAAACACATTCAAATAGACCTTCACTTTGTGCATGACTTAGTCCAAAAAGGAAGCCTTCAGGTCATACATGTACACACTCAAGACCAGTTAGATGATCTCCTGACCAAGCCACTGTCAAAGCAGCGTACAGAAGTGTTGCGTACCAAGATTGGTCTTGACGATGGAACCCCAATCTTGAGGGGGAGTATAAGGGAAACATGCGCGGGTTCTATTCTATTCAAAGAAGAGCATGTTTAGCCTACAATCATGGTAAAATATCCGGTCATCAATTCCATAATTGTAGTTGATTCTATGGATGTATTATATAGCTGTCTACAACATAATTCTAGCATCACAATATATATATATATTTCCTAAATTAGCTCTCTTCACTCTTGTATATAATACCACAAAATTCTATCAATAAAAGTGTGGGAATATATTCATTGAAATCCAGCAGTGCTTATCTTCTATAGAGTCTATCAAATAGCTAGTTGTAAAACAGTTGTGTCTTTCTCCTTCCGAGAAAAGTCATGGTTAGTTGATAACATAACCGGATTGATTTCTTCTAATTTTTCTTTAACTTTGTTAGTTTTATGGAATGTAAATCTTAATAAATTATCTAATTAACTGGGTAATGATATTTCTTATACAGATGGCAGCAATGAATACGTAATTGAAAGGAGGTCTAAACAAGTAATCAACTTTCTTGACCAACTGAGGAGCGCTTTAGGAGATCATCATAATAAGCCCGGGGGTTGGAAGGTTTGATGATACCATACTCAAACTCAAACTATATTTATTCTTCGAGTTTTCGACTAATTAGAGGTTTAAAATTGAATACTTGTCGGTAAAATATTCAATTGAGTTTTATGATACTTGCGTAACAGTCGGTATTGCATTTATCCATAAAACAATACCAATAATAACAATCGGTATTTCATTCAAATTTAGATCAATGTCGACTGTGATGATGATCCCCCAAAATGAAACCTAAAACGAAACCTAAAATGAGGGGATACCAAATTTATGTTTATTAGGTTTTCTTTTTATTTTTATTAGTGTAAAAAAAGTATGGACATTTCATCATTAGAAAAATATTCCCTTAATTAAATCCAACTCCATATAACCGTGGGTATCCTCTAATTTATAAGAGTATTTTCCAATTCAGGGTTGTAGAAAAAGTACTATATTTTAATATTATTATTCATTCAGACAAGGCTGAAACTTAAATTATGTAAGGGAGGAGACATCTTAAATCACCTAATTTTCAATTCAAACTTCAATTAAAACTAAGTAATAAGTATAAATCATAGTAAAGTTATTGTCTGAGATTTAAATTAGTCAGCACTGCTTATATCCCATTCATCCATCATCAGTTTTGAACGGCAGCTACACCAATTATTAAAATCGCGCTTAAGAAAACTCTATTGAATCTTCCAACCATTCACGCCACAAACTTCTCTTCTTATGAATTTAAAACAAAGCCAACTTCCTAACTGTTGTAAACTCTCAACCCTTCAAAATCTTTTCGATTCATCACCAAATCGATGACAGCAAGCTCATGTTTCTCCCCCTGTTTCCCGACTTAAAACATTACCTAAAAACATAAACTAACTCGGTGGCAGGAAAATAAGGTCATTAAAAGCAACCACAGTCATTAGAGTAAACCAAACGACCAAAGAGTAAAATACTCTTTGGTCCACCTCAAACGCAACGGGTGCAGGATTAAATTTGATCGGGCGGTTGTCTAAGGTAGCATGCTAAGCAACGGGTACGTGCTTCAGCTGAGACGGGCGCACACTTAGCCATCCGCCTGGTTTATCGGGCGCTTCCCTAGCCGAACGCGCGTCTCACCAGGCGGACGGCTGGGTAAGCGCCTGATGGGTGAGCGTCCTCTTGGTTACCCGCACAACTCTCTTCTCCCACTCCACACTTTCGTTTTCTCCTGAAGCCTTCACAAACACACACACAGACGCACTCCAAACCAGCCGCCTACCACTCAACCCACTTCTCCCTCCAAATCAAGCTCAACCTCTTTTCAAAATTGCAAAAGCTTGGCAGATTTGATACAAGTAATCTAAAAGTTAGGATTATTTCAAAGAAAACAAGGTAATAAACTTAAACTTTGATATAAATTGTAATTGATTTCATAGGTTTGGATTATGATGTAAGTTAATATTTTGTTAATTAAATTTGTATATATATGTTTAAAGATTAAACATATGATTATGAAATAGAAATTAGGTTTTAGAAATTGTAGTTTTGGAATTGGGTATATTTCTAGGGTTTATGGAAGTTGTAAATTGGGTATAAAAAATTGATGAGAATTTGTTGAATTGAAGTTACAACTGATTGAGTTATTAGTTAAGTTGAGTTGGATTGTGGTTAATTTTATGATTAATTGACTTGATTGTCTTTCAAATTTGGGAATTAGGAATGTTTATGTTTTATAATGAATGTTTATGGAATTATAGAATTGGGGAATTATGATGATTTTTTGTACAATTGATGATTTGATATTGCTCTTTCAGTGGATTCGGGTCCCTCTGATCGATTAGTAGTGGACTACTTTGTGAATCATGAATTTTGCAATTTGGTTGATTTTTGTATGTTGGTACATTTGATTATCTAATTAGATAATTACTTTTGTAATGATTAAATTATTATTTTTGTGGATTTATTGGTTAATGTTGAGTTTTATATTTGTGCATTGTGAGGATTACTCTTGATTTTGAAACTTGTATGTACTTTTTGCACAGATGTTGAGCAATGTGACTTCGAGATTCGTTGGTAGAAAAAAGAGGAACAAGAAGGCTAAAACTGTTGAGGATCCAGAAGTAGACACTAGTACTGAAGAAATGGTCGATGTGCCCGGGTTGGCGAACTATACTGTTGTGGAAGATGCTCAGGGTCACGCGTCGACCAATACTACATATTCAACCGATACAAAATTCAAGTATTTACATCGTGGTTACCTCAAATCGGTCATTCAGACCTATGCAGGTATTACTAAACACAACCCTAGGGTAAAATACATCATTGAAAAGGCAGGATGGGACCGTTTACTTACCATGGATGTAATAGATTCGTCACATTCATTGATTGACTACATTGTTGAACGTTTTTGGGATACCACGAACACTTTTCACTTCTCCTTTGGTGAGATTGGGTTCACACCGCTTGATTGGGTAATGTTGACAGGATTAAGTACTGGTATTGGTAGTGCTATTCCGTATGACCCGGCGAAATACCAATTTGAATATGTCCGGGCGCATGTTTTTCCTGAAATTAAAGATAGTGAGGTTTGTAAAAGAGAACAATTCCCAACCAGTGGGTTTCAGATGTAATTACGGTTGTATTTTTTAGTACATATTTTGAGTCAGGAACGTTGGTTGCGGCTAAAGATGATAGCATACTTGCTGATAGAGTGGCCAGAGCCTTTTGTATGTATGTTTTGGTTCAATTTTTCTTTTCAAATGCAAAAAACTATATTGATGCTGGATGGTTAGCTGCTTTTGAGGATTTAAATACAGTTGCCAATTATGACTGAGGTAGTGCTGCTTTTACGAAATTGTATTCCAATTTCGCCGCATCTGGCAGGGGACAAAAGTCACTAGACGGACCCTTCCAAATATTGGATGTAAATTTCTTAGTCTTATTTATATTTCTTTTAAATGTTTATTTGTTGCTAATTTATTTATTTCGTTAGTTGTCTTCACATTTTAGTTTTGGGGGTACGAATATCTGGGCATATGTCGACCAAAGAACCCAACGAGTGAAAGTGAAGCAGTGTGGCCTAGAAGTTCTCGGTGGAAGGGTACAAGAAGGAAGAGTATTGATATTGTTCGTTCAAGGACTTTTCTTATCAGTTAAATGTAGACGATGTGACCTGGCAACCGTGGGATTCAGCCTTCTTTGTCCTTGAAACTGATATTGGACGGAAAGCAACGGAGCTCTCATAGAAAAAGGGTTATATTCACTTGGCTAGGCACTGTGAGTTGATAATTTATTTTGATAGGATTTTTTTTTATTTTCTTGGAATTTTGGTTAGTTGATTGGTTTATTTGTTGATAGTTATTGTCTTTTCATAGAATAATGTGTATCCCGGAGAACGGTGTTGGAGGCAATACCATGAAACATGGGTCGTTCCTAACAACCCGCCTACTCGTGTTAGCAACCTGAACAATGACGAAGCTAACGAGCTGGATGAAAACGAAGTGATCCCTGCAAAACCATTAGTGCATGTTGTTACGTATGATTTGTATATGGAGTATTGGCGACATGTAACTAACTTGCAGAAATATGCCACAAAAGTTGATTGGGAGGTTGAAACATATGGGTATGTTGGTGACCGTATTAAACACAACATTCAAGAACCTGATGAACATGTACCAATTCCGCCTCAACAACAATTGTCATACGTAAGTATACAACAAACCACTGTTTTTTTTTTTGAGTATATAATAATGGTTGAGAATGTGATTTAATTTTTTTCATAACAGGTCGAAGCTTATGGTTTGGTTCAAGAATATGTTGACTTTACGCAAGAGTTTCGTAAGTTTACGTTAAATGAAATGAAGGAGATGATGGAGTTTATCATGGCAAAAGATGAAGAAATACGGGGTCTACAAAATCACAAAAACAATTTGGAGTTACAGCTTGCCCATTTTCGTCAACAACAACCACCCATTGGGTTTGGCACCTTTTCTCAAACTTTGCCACCACAAATGTGGAATACCATGGGTCATCATCAACAATGCAATCAAGTAACTACACATCCAGATCATCTTTGCCTCCATTTATGCCCCCGCGTTCGGTGTCCGGGAATCAAGATACGGATGGGTAGTCTTTCATTTGCATTGAATTGTCAGTTGAACATATATTTCTTTTCAGTGATATATCTTTTGTCAGTTTTGAATTGTCATTTCAAAAGACTTTTCTTACATTTGCGTTGTCTTTTACCTGTTTTGTGTTGTCATCTCCAGAGATATTTTTCATCTTTGTTTTTTCCTTTATATCTATTTTGTAATATCATTTCAAAAAGATATTTAATTTTTTCCTTTGTCGTTTTTTCTCCTTGGTCTTGTCTTCTCAACCGACACTTCCTATCTTTGATGCGTCTATTCACCCCACTTGCCTCAACTCAGTTAATTTTTAAAATACCAAGCGTGTTTGGTCATATCAAAATTCAAAGACTTATCTTAACATGCCTATAAATTGAACACTTGATTCTCCAAGTATACAAACCAAAACTACAAACATCACCAACCAATGGCATATTATGAGAATAACAATCACTATATGCTTCTTGTTCTTCTATTCCTCCTCCTTCTTCTTCTTCTTCTTCTTCTTCTTCTTCTTCTTCTTCTTCTTCTTTATCTGGTGATGATGATAACAATAGTTTGTACTCATTAGACAAAGATTTACTTGCATTGAGCCAAAATAACCACGCAGTCATTGCGGGATTGATCGTTTCAAATATGAATTGGCCACATACTCGTATCCAAATACCAAGAGACGTGATGCCGGTGCAAAACTTCTATGGAAAGATTATTTTTGCAGAAACCCGACGTTTCCACCTAATGTATTTCGTAGAAGATTAAGAATGGGGCGAGAACTGTTCAACTGTATATTGGGAGATGTCGTAGCTATAAATAATTATTTTGTTTAAAAAAAAGATGTTTGTGGCGTTCCTGGATTAACCCCTCATCAAAAAGTTACTGCAGCAATACGAATGTTAGCTTATGGATGTGCAGCCGATGCAATAGATGAGTATTTACGGATCGGAGAAACCACTGTTTTGGAAGCAACCCGTAGGTTTTGTAAGACGATTGTGCATTTGTATGAGAAAGAATATTTGCGCACACCAACTGAGCGTGATGTTGAACTACTTCTTAATGAGAACAAGGATAGGGGATTTCCAGGGATGCTTGGTAGTGTAGATTGCATGCATTGGAAATGGGATAAATGCCCATCGGCGGAATCAGGTGCTTACACTGCGTACAAAGGGAGTGAAAGTATTGTGCTGGAGGCAGTGGTGTCATATGATCTCTGGTTTTGGCATGCATTTTTTGGTATGCCTGGTTCTAACAATGATATTAATGTGATGAACCGTTCTTATATTTTTAAAAAGCTTATCAACGGGAAAGCAACCCATGTGAACCTTGTTGTAAACGGACATCAATATGATATGGGGTATTATCTTAGTGATGGAATATATCCAGAGATTGCTACTATTGTTATGTCTATTAAACATCCAGATTCCCAGAAGAAACAAAAAAATTAAGCAATGCAAGAGGGTTGCCGAAAAGATGTAGAGCGATCCTTTGGGGTACTGCAAAATCAAATCGCCATCTTCAAGCAACCTGCAAGAATGTGGAATCCAGACGTACTTGCATATATCATGAAAACTGTTATCATTTTACATAATATGATAGTGGAGGATGAGTGTTTACCCGTTGATTGGCCACATGAATATGATCAACGCAGCCACCATGCACCGATAAATATTTCTAGACAAAATACTGCTATACTTTCGAGAATGAGAGTTGAACAACGCCGACGTGCAGTACACAACAAAGATACTCATATTCGTTTAAGAAATGATTTGATCGAACACTTATGGTCAGATTTCGGTGAGGAATAACAATTTCTAAATCTTGCGAATAGGTTTTGTGTGTAAATATCTAGTAAACCCGCCTGAGACACCACTCGTCCGCTAGGGGCACCTAGGGGTTTAAAGGCTTGCTGCACATGCTAAGTGCAGCTGCGATGCCTGCAAAAGTGAGTTTAGATCTACTTATTAGCTCACTATTATCAATATATTTTAATAGATGGCTAAAATGCCCCAATTTCATTAGTCCTAATATGTGATTAGATTAGTTAATTGCTTTTGTAAAACAACTGAAGGTAAAATCATTTCATTGAATCGAAAAGGCACACATCGCGTTACATTAAAGGAAATGAAATATATATATATAATTCATTAGAATACAATTAAACACTTAATCATATAGGTTGAAATCATAGGTACTTTCTTCCAAAATGCGATAGCAATCCTCATGCCTAAACGTCTTGCCATGGATGGTTTCATATTTGTCGAGAGCCATCACCCACTGAAAAAAACAAATCAATTATAAGTTTGTATGTTTGAAAACTATTTTTGATGAACGACTTATTAATTGACATACTTACTCTTGTCGCACTAGATTCGGTGGGATGAGCTTCTTTTACAGCTTTCATGTCCTCTTTCAAAGCTTCCAATCGTTGAAACAACTTCTCAAACCATATCTTAATGACTTTGAACGTCCTACGATTATGATTTCCGTCTAATCCCACAAAAATCTTAAAAATACGCTTCCACCAAGAATCAAATGTTTGATCCATGTTAATATCTTGATTAACGTCTTGGTTACTATTGGTAATGTACGCTCTATTGTAGTCGTGTTTTCTGATCGTAACCCACGCTCTAACAATGGCAACATCTTCATCATTAGTGTATGGAGTTACCATATTTAGTGCTTGAAAGGGTCGGGTGAGAATGGGTTGGAAAATGAGAATGAGAATGAAAGGGATAGGTGACATTGAGAATGAAAGGGATATGTGAGAATGAGAATCACCTTGAAAGGGATAGTTTCCTTTCATAATGTTTAATTACCCACGACTAGTTTTTCAAAAAAAAAAACCCGTTGGGTTAGTCAACCATATTTTACAAATTCAAAATTCGCAATAACTTTTTCTAGGGTTGGCATGATCGTATTGTAAAACCATAACGACCCTGATAACTTTTCGACAATCGTGATTTATTATTTTCGAAAAGCAATACGACATCTATGTAAAATTGACAGAGGAGTGGGTATTTTTTGGTAAAGATTCATCATTATAAATTTAGTGTCGTCATATCCTCTAGAAATGATCGTCAACCTGCTACAAAAGACAATGACGCCACCAAGATATCTCATTTTCGCAGGAGTCGCGGTTGCACTTAGCACATGCAACAAGCCTTTAAACCATTAGGTGGCCCCAGCGGACGAGTTATGTCTCGTGAGGGTTTACAAAGAGATATACCCACAAAACCTATAATCAAACCTTCAGCGGGTCGTATGACGCCCTGGATGACGATCTAAACATCTTCGAAGAACAATGAACACAAAAGGGTTGTATTTTTCCATCACCCTTAAGATCTCGAAATGAGGTTGGTATCTGAAATATGAACTTTTCCATCTTCTCCATTCCTCCAGAGATCTGGCAACAACTTCATCATCAGTTTCATTCCTAATTCTTCTTTCATTCACTGCCTTACCTATTTCCTGAAATCGACAAAAAAAGTCTGCTCTGTTCTCATTACAAAAGTTAGCATGGATAAGTTCTAACCATTCCATGCTCATTGAACCATTCATCCGACGTTCATGACCCCTTGCTGGATAATATAATACTATGTATCGACATAGGGATAAATCTTCCTCTATGGTAAAATTCTCTGCATTAATACTAAAATTTTCGTAAGCCATAATTATGAAAAGGAGAGATAAAAGTAATATTTGTATTAGGTTATTGAAATGTGAAAGGTGTGGTTTTGAAATGGGAACGAAAGGTATAAATTTATTTATAGGTATATTAAAATACAAACCAAAATATAGTCGTTGATCAACGGTAACAAATCTCAACGGCTACCTGGATAGGCGCTCGCCCAGAGTAACGCCCCAAAAACAGGCGTAGCCATAGACGCACGCTTAGAAGTAGGATTAGAACCAGGCGGAGTCATATACGCACGCTTGAAGTAGGCGGATCTATAGACACACGCCCACACTTAGCGGAGACGTAAACAGACGCTTGATTTGAGCGTTCATTTGGTTAACGCCTCTCATTGGGCGTGCTCCTACCATAACGCTTCGCTGGACGCAATGTTGGTGAACGCTTCATCAGGAGTAATTTTGGTTCATGCTCGATAAATGAAACGTAAGTCTAGCGTTACGCCTGCCACGAGACGAAGACCTAGCAAAACGCCTAGAACGAGACGGAAGCCTAGCTGCACGCTCGACTATAACCTCGTTTGGTCCAGTACTCAGACCATTTTTTATCCTGAACAATGCCGAAAGTGGACCAAAGATCATATATACTCGCCCCAATAATCTTCAATTTGGACGGACCAAAGACCAAATATGGGTTTGGTCCGTCATTTAGTCCAATGACTGTGATTGCTCTAAGATAGGACATTTAGGATCAGCGACAACAGCAGGATTATTTTATTGTTTTAAATCTAAGACGTTTTTTCATAGGTGATCATGAGTTATCACGTGTTAAATAGAAAATTCAATGGCTGGGTTAGTAAATATATGGAAACTTTAGTTATTTTTTTTTAACTAGCTTTTTTAATTATCAAATTGGCCAATTATGGTCCTGGGATCCAAATACAACACTGGTCATACAGTTGGATCCAAAATCTAAATATCCCAAAACATAATTAGAACAAAAAAGTCCCTTTTCCAAAACTCAATAATATATATATATATATATATATATATATATTTAGGATCTTCTGGGAGCTCAACATTCAACATTACATATTTATTTCCCCAGAATTTTCGGTGAATAATGTGACGATACCACTTAGGATGATTCGAATGGAACCAGCAAATTGATAATATGTCAATTTTTACCCTGTATGGACCTAGCAATGTATAAAACATGAATTTGAGAGTTTGTTGGTTGCACGGCTCAATATCAACCAAGTGGCTCTTGTGCCGCTGGGTTGACACCAAGGCCGCTCAGTGGCTAATGCTTGGCCGCTAGGCCTTAGGTAGACTTGTAACGGCTAGTCGATCCAACGACTCTCTCTCTTTATATATATATATATATACAGATGCATGTATACTATCCTATTTCGAATCACACCTTCTCTACATTCTAATTTCAAATAAATTTCTACGAACCTCTTTTAGTTTTTTGTTAGATTGTTCATCTTTCAACATTTTTCCTGGAAAAAATGGCATCCAAAGAGTTTGTGGTCCTAAATATAATATGGAAGAAGATGCTACAATTTGTGTAAATTATGTACTCTTTACAATGGACTCTATCATCGGTATCCAACAACAACATAAAACACTGGTAAAACATTTTCGATAAATTTGTTTGAGAAACCAAAAATCTCATAGGTTTGCGATGCTACCAGGTTGGTTGGTTGCTTTAGTGCAATTAGAAAATAAATAAATTATTGGGTAGTTATGATGATGCAAATGAATTGATATAAAATGAACGGTGAAACTGAGACTGATGCAATGTGCATAAATTGATAAGTTGAGTTCTTAAATAAATATTTTTAACTTGTTTTTATCTTTAAAATTGTTTGATTTGCAAATCGTAGATAGGTAAAAAATCGAGAAAAATGATACAAATAAAAATATAGTGACTTCAAGTACGAAGTCTGTTTTCACATCCTTAAAAATCTGAACTGATATAACCCTGATTTCTTGGATGGATATGCTCCATTGGGCGTGGTCACCATACCATGCTACACCTTTTTCTCAAGCATATCCAACAACTACACCATATTCCTTAAAAGAAGCAAGCTCACCCACCAAAGGCCACTTGTATAACTATTCACGGTAATAGTAATCTTTATATTCATGATAATCAAGGAAGATTTGATAGTCCTGGTTAACAAAGGGCCAAAAAGAATAAACTTGAACTTAACATCCCAAACGAGTCTTCCTCATCTTTAGTCAATGAATTCAACTTGAAGGAGCATTTCGAGTACCATGAAAAAAAAAAGGAAGTGGCTAAGTTACATAAGCGTAAGAATGTGGCAATCGAAATTAAGAAAATTCGTCGGTAGTTTGACAAAATTACTTTAATCAGCACATGAGACGAATTCTAGCAATGGACACGTCAAAAATAAATGAATTCCAACAAAAAACACTACACCAAATCACCTTATCTGAGACATTTGTATATGTTGCTTTGATTTTAAGCAACACTTATAAGCATCTCAAATCGTCCGTACTTATTTCTTTAAGATGAATCGCTTAAGTTAATATAAGCAACATATATAAATATCTGTTAATAAAATTAGCTAGTGACGGGATTAGGGGGTGGCTGAGGGGCCCCAAATCTCTAAAAGGCACCTAAAGTTTTTTTATGTGTATTTTTTGAAAAAAAAATTATAGCCCACCCAGAAATTTAATATTTAGCCCATCTAAACTTTCAATCCTGCTCACGTCGCTGAAATTAACGACGTATATATATATATATATATATATAATTAAAACAACACATATAAATATCTCAAATTAAATAATAATTATTAAAAAAATATAAAATCATAATTGATAGTTTCAGATTTTTTGATATTATATTATAATTAGATATTATCCCGATCTACAACTAGGATTCAACCTCCTCGATTGATTTATGTTGTATGGTCTATTTTTACACTTCATAGCAACAACTTATAAGGTTTGGTGGTCCAGTTGTGGTATAAACAACAGATTCTCTTGTTGCATTCGTGGTTTTTTTTTATCTTCTCATGGTAGGTTTATGTTGGTCTTTACTTGAATACATAGTTATTCAGTTAAAGTTGAAGAATTTTAAACAAATAAATTCACAGTTTCCATTTTTTTTTATTGTTCCGAAAAAAGAAAGAAAAAAAACCTCCCAAAGATCCGAAAACAATAAGCATATAAATTTAAGAAAACTAAAAGTAAACAATCGAATCCAAATACGAAAAAAGGCTACTAAAAATTATTATCTATTAAAATTATGACTATAATAATATGGATGAGATAAAAGACACCAAAGGTTGCATGAATGACTAAAAAATTACTAAGTTTCTACGCTAACCACGTAATACCCAACTTTGTCAAGGGCAACAGATTAAAGACGGTAAAAATGGCGCAAACAGTCCTCAAATGCAAGTCCATTAATTAATATTTGATAATTCGTTTTGTATATTTTATTAAAAAATTGTATCATGTGGTGCAGTTACAGTTGTTTTTTGTCTTGGTTGTTTTTTGTCTTGATTTTTTTTTGAAACATTCTTTTTATCTTGATAAAATATACTCCGTTAACAGGAAACAGGTGGAATAAACAATCTCCTTTTTGATCATCCAAAAATTTTAATTCTTATAAATATGTTTAACTTCGAGTTTCTGAGAATGTAAATTTCACATGGTGAAATCATACAAAGGCGATACAAAATAAAAACCTAAAATCTCTTATTGTTTAGATTATGAAACTCCAAAACCATTTTTTTTTTGTTTCGTTTTAAGATTTAGAGTTCAATTTGTTTCGGCTCTTAAATGCGTCGGCATTTGTTGCAGAATTGTGTTGGAATATCAGAAATTGTAACTTCTCGGATCAAATTCCAGGTAATTCTTGTGCCAATTAAGAAGGCTAGAAAAGTTTCTACAATTTTAGTCCTTTGAATCTTGTAGTTTCTTTGTTAAGGATATTTAAAGCAGCTGGTCTTCTATATTATGTGTTTGTTGTTTAGCTGACTTCTCTCTACTGTAATCTTATCCTTCACACTTTTCTATTCCGGAAAGGGTACGAATTCTGGTGCTTCAATGAAATGTTCTGGTTGCCAAGGTTCTGGCATGAAAGTTTCAATCAGGCACCTAGGTCCCTCTATGGTCCAGCAGATGCAACATCCTTGTAATGAGTGCAAGGGTACTGGAGAAACCATCAGCGATAAGGACCGATGCCCTTAATGCAAAGTGGGAAGGTTTTTGAGAAGGGAATGCAGAATGGACAGAAGATTACCTTCCCTGGAGAGGCCAATGAAGTTGTGTGAACATGTTTATTAGGTGTATTCACTTTTGTGTCGTTCTATGTATATAGATGGCTTTACTAAGTTACTGATTATATATTATTTTGTGTTCCAGCCAGATATTGTCATAGGGAATATAGTTTTTGTCTTGGCTTAGAAAGATCACCCCAAGTTTAAGCGAAATGGTGATGATTTTGTGGAGCACACATTGTTCTTAACTGAAGCCCTATGTGGATTTCAGTTTGCACTGACCTATCTCGATGGTAGGCAGCTCCTCATCAAGACCAACCCTGGGGAAGACATTAAGACAGGTAAGCCAGTATATACCATTTAGTATTGTGGTTAAGTTTAAGCTACTTAGTTGATTTTACATAAATAATGCCCAAGTTTTATAGTATAGCCTTTTGATGTATACAATCCTCCATGAGTTTAATTATTGCTCATCAAGAGATATGTGAATAGAAGAACCACCGTATTACAATTGCGTGGGTATGGTTGATCAATAATAATGCACAAATTAAGTCAGTATGGTATTTAGATTTCTTAATGGATGAAATATATTATATATATATTGAAAAATGTCCATTCTCAATTCTTAATTTAGTATCGCAGTTATTTTATATAAGACATAAAAAATATATATTCTATAAAATTTCAAAATTAATGAAATTGGACTTTTGATGACACATCTTCTGATTTGTCTCCTCCACTCTTCTAATCAATTTGATTGTCAAATGTAAGAGTAGTCTTTATATTCAGATATGTCATTATGCGTCGGAGTTTTGATGTTCTCATTGTAATTGATAAGATAGCTCATTATTTCTTCATTTTCATTCGTCTTGATTAATGGAGCCACTTTATCATTGCTTTCAGTGGCTTCAAAATAAGTTTCTATTGGTTTGTTCACCAAGTCAGACTTCATAGGTGTTTGAATTTATTGTTGGTGGTCAAAGGTAATTCCTTGCTCATTCTGTGTTTCTCTTCTAACTTTCTTTATGATGTATGCTTACTTCAAATCATTGTCATAATCATATATCTATACTATGTACATTGTTAGTTAAACTTTTGAAATTGAATGATGCTTTGTTCAGTATAGAAAGGGTCATAGACAAATAGAGATCTGATTTCCTTTAACTCAACTTTCACTCGTAAATTTGTTTTTCCATTCTGTCGTCTTTGATTGGTGGCGGTAGAAATAAGATTTTAAGTATTTGGGGTGTTTGGGGTGTTTATGAACAAATGTAAAAATTTATTACCACCCAATTTCATTGGTCTTATTTGATCAATGTATATCCTCGGTATTAGTTGTTATAAGAAGCACTACAAACACAATATAATATTAAGTTATATTTAGCTTAGGACATTGAGTCAATCAACTCTCTTGTCCAAAATTTCTTCCATTGGTTTTACCCTGTTCAAGCACGTCACACAATAAGCTTATCCATATATCATTCAGTTACATTTCATCTTTTTGTTATTTGTTCCATAATGTGCATATCATAAAGAAATCATGTTAATTTTAATATATTTGGGACTAACAAAGTATAGGTTTGGGGGTATTTGATAAGCACTTAATTCATACATTTTTACCGCTTAATCTATATTTATTAGTACCCATTTTTATGCTAGTGCGTTGATTTTATATCTTTTCAGATAGTATACTAACAACCCGAAGTTACAAATAAAAATGAACTAACTTGGGATTAATGAAATCAATTTGACGTTGCTCCATACAAGACAATTGTTAACTTTTAAATAAGTTACAACTATTGTTCCAAGTCCATTTGACATTGGCAGGGGATAAAAGGGAACAACACTGGTCAAACATCTTTTGTGTGCGGTCTGGGCTTGACAGAAAAATAGTAGCGGAATAGTGGAGATGGAGAACAAGGTTAGAAGTGAGAAGGAAGACGTAGCAAGAGGTGGTGTTGGAAATACGTAAGAAAGTGGGGCTTGGTTGGTCTTCGGTGGAGTGAAGAAAGAATAGAGAATGGGTAAAAAACGTACCGAGTATAAATTTGGCACTTGCCAGTAAGAGGTGAGACAGTTTGAGTCTCGTGTTTGGTGCGCCGCAAAAAGAAAGTGTTAGGTTGATAAAAAAGAAAGAGAAACATACTTTAAAAAGGGGGGAATTCTGGAGGAGGACAAAAAAAGAGATTGATTAGAAAGAAGAGACAGGGGAGAGAGAAGAAAGGTGAAGGGAGATTGAGACGGCTGGAGAAAGAGGGCTGCTTTTGGAAAGAGATTGATTGGGGAGAGAGGGTTGGCCGAGAAGGTAGGCTATGAAGGGACAGTGAAGTGTGACTGACGTCTGAGGTGGAGGCTGCGTTTGGTGATAGAGAGAATGAATCAATCACCAATAACACAGTGAAATCTCTATACCTATCTCTTAATTTATTTTTAATGGGTTTTGAAAAACCTCTAGCCATGTTATAATTGCTTGTATCTAGGGTTTATGTTGAAACCACTTAGAATATTAGACCACTTTGAATTGAATTTTTTGGTACAAACTATTATGATTTGAATAGATTAATTCCATGATTTTGTTTATTGATTAATGATAAAATTAGTTGTTGTTTCACCGATTTTATACAATGCAATAACCTTTGCGCATAATTAATAGGATTGCAAATATATTTGTCTACTTATTCGATATTTCATGCTAGGGTTAAATCCTCTGATGGTGTATGCTTAGAATAGCCAGGTATTATTTGTGAACCTATAATTAGTTTTATATAATTTTCTCGCTAACGCAATTTGATGGGGTGTGCTGAGACTTAGAGTTTTTGATGCGCCATGCTTAGGGTGTCACAGTGACGGAGGCAATTGGTTGTTTAAGAATAGAGAATCGTTGGTTCCTTACAGTCATCTCTCTTTGCTGAGACATTCTTTTCTTATTCCCTTAAAGAGAATTTAATAACTCTCCTGTCTCAATGATATGGGCCATTGGTTTGACCAACGAAAGGTTGTTTACCAACGTCAATTGGTAGTTTACTTATTTAATCTGCGACTCTAATATATATAATAGGTGATGTCGATAGAACGAACAATAGATAAATATTCAGGAGTTATATTTCACTTCAGTAATTGAATAGGAATAGTGGTGGATACTAAAAGCCGTGGTTACCGACTCTCTCTGCCTAGTTGTTTTATTAGTTTAGTTTGTTTTATTATTTCATTCATAATTCTAAAAATCCAAAAATATTATTTCTGATTAGTTTAATTCAGATATTGATTACAGTATTTGCTCGTTTCCTGTGGGTTCAACCCGTACTTGCCGTTGTCTGCATTGTAGACACCGTGCGATTGCGGTTATTTTATATAGGGTATTTCAAATCCTATCAATTTTGGCTCCCCTGCCGGGGAGCGGTTGTGGAATATTTCAATTAGTATTTTTGATTTTTTTAATCGTAGTTTAGGTTTTTATTATTTTTATTTTATTTTTCTCTAAGAGTTTTAGTTCTATTTGACTTGTTTTTTTTGTCTTAGTATTTCTTTTTAGGTACTTTTTTGAGGATGATGACTCCTTCTCAGGAGACGTCATCTAAGATGACACTGAGGGAATATATGAATTGGTCACGCCATAATGAAGTTCTTGCTTCACTTATGGTAAGTGAAGAATCACCACTAATGATATATGAGAAGTATTATAAACATAGACCGCCTAGTTTGAAGCAAAGATTGAGAGTTTTGGAATGCTAGAGATTATTTGTTGATGATGATCAGTCTGGTAGTGACTCTCTGTTCCATACAAAATATATAGATGACCCTGTGGATGATTGTGTAATTGATTTGCCTAATTCCATAGATGAATCTATCTCACAAGATCATTCACCCGACTTAGAGGTTGTTTCTAGACCCATAGACTTCCAAAAGTTACCTAATTTAGGGTTAGAATTGTGTGCTTCTCAAGTTTTGTTGGATCACTTTGCATCCAAATACCCAGAGGACTTGCATATTCCTGATATTATGCATGAACCAATAGATATTTCCCCAATCCCAATATTATCCCCATATTTTATTCTTTACGCACTTCCAAGTGTAGTAAAAACTTGGCTTGGGGGTAATCCTCTATTTTTGATAGTTCCAGTGTAGCCGTGTTGCCATCACATAAGTGTGAAATTGTCATTTTGTATATATTTTATTTTGGGTTGATCCCCAAATTTTCAGGTTGTTAGTGTATGAAGGTCTTTTCTGTACATATTCAGTAGGTAGATTCTTATTTTCTTGTTTTTATTTTCTTTTTAGGATTTTTCTTTTTATTTATTTTTATTTTTGGTGTTCTTTGTTATTACTACCATTTGATGTGTGTTACAGAGAATACTGCTTTTCTTGCGTCAATCAGGTGAGACGTTCCAATCTCTTTTCTTTGAATTTTATTTGTCTCTCTTATCTATATTGCATGCCATTCTAGGTTGACAGTTTGAAATATTGAGGACAATGTTAAATTTAGGTTTGAGGGTAGAGTTTCTGAAAATTGATGCCAATAAAAAACTCCAAAGTTTTAAAACTTGTGAACAATTCAGGATGACACTAACCATTCTAGGTAGATGGAAACACAAATTTTATCTATAGGAATTGGTGTGCCCAACTAAATGGTCTATTCATATATGGATGCACTCAGGTGTTAGAAATAACATGATAATCATTGAACAAGCATATCTCGGAATCATCATAACCGTATCATTTTCTGTTTTTATTTTTACAATTTTATGTTTCTCTAAGTGATTTGGTGGGACCCTAGTATTGCCATAAGGTCGTAGCTCGGATGTATGAGAATTTAATTTTGTCAAAAAAAGAAGAAAAAAGAATTGACACTTTGACAGCAATATGTGTGTGTTCTCTCTGTCTCCGTTGCCTAAGAAAGCGTGGAATGCAGGATCCATGGAAACTATCCTGTAATCTGCTGAAAAGGAGCATGTGCTTAGATTCAAATGATCTAATCATGTAGTCGTAAAAAAAAGAAATAAAAAGAAATAAATTATGTATATAGAGAATAATAATACAAATAGGAGCATCCGAGCCGGACTTTATACTAATATTTAGGAAACACCGTTCACCTTAGTCAACATATGTACCATTCATCACTTCTATTTCCATCTTCTAATCTATCCTTGTGTTTGAATTTGATTGATTCCGAGCAATGTGAAGTTGACAGTTTTTATCCAGTTTTGGATGTTCAATGATTATTTGAGTAGAGTTTTGTATTCTTATATGAATTTTAGTACGCTGAGTGCAAGCTCGTGTACAACAATTGGATTCATACAGGGTAATGAATTTTATAGCCTAAGAATTTAGTATGCCAATAAAATAGTTTGTTTAGTGTTTATTCTCAATCGTTCACAAGTATCTAGAATTTGGAGTATAGGTTTTGTGGGTATACCTCTTGTAAACCCTCACGAGACAATACTCATCCACTAGGGACACCTAGGGGTTTAAAGGCTTATTACATATGCTAAATGTAGTCGCGATTCCTGCGAAAGTGAGTTAGGATTTTATTTATTTTTTTAGATTAATTTTACTCGAGGACTAACAAAGTATAGGTTTGGGGGTATTTGATAAGCACTTAATTCATACATTTTTACCGCTTAATCTATATTTGTTAGTACTAGTGCATTGATTTTATATCTTTCAGGTAGTATACTAACAACCCGAAGTTACAAATAAAAACGAACTAACTTGGAATTAATGAAATCAATTTGACGTTGCTCCATACAAGAAAGTTGTTAACTTTTAAATAAGTTACAACCATTGTTCCAAGTCCATTTGACATTGGCAGGGGATAAAAGGGAACAACACTGGTCAAACATCTTTTGCGTGCGATCTGGCCTTGATATAAAAATAGTACCGGAATAGTGGAGAGGGAGAACAAGGTTAGAAGTGAGAAGGAGGATGTAGCAAGAGGTGGTGCTGGAAATACGTAAGAAAGTGGGGCTTGGTTGGTCTTCAGTGGAGTGAAGAAAGAATAGAGAATGGGGTAAAAATTGTACCGAATGTAAAGTTGGCACTTGGCAGTAAGAGGTGAGACAGTTTGAGTCTCGTGTTTGGTGCGCCGTAAAAAGAAAGTGTTAGGTTAATATAAAAGAAAGAGAAACATACTTTGAAAAGGGGGGAGTTCTGGAGGCGGACAAAAAAAGGGTTTGATTAGAAAGAAGAGACAAGGGAGAGAGAAGAAAGGTGAAGGGAGATTGAGAGGCTGGAGAAAGAGGGTTGCTTTTGGGAAAAGATTGATTTGGGAGAGAGGGTTGGCGGAGAAGGTAGGATGTGAAGGGACAACGAAATGTGATTGACGTCCGAGGTGGATGTTGTGTTTGGTTATAGAGATAAGGGATCAATCGTCAATAACACAATGAAATCTCTATATTTTTCTCTTAATTTATTTTTAATGGGTTTTGGGAAACCCCTAGCCATGTTTTAATTGCTTGTATCTAGGGTTTATGTTGAAACCACTTAGAGTATTAGACCACTTTGAATTGAATTATTTGGTACAAACTATTATGATTTGAAGAGATTAATTCCATGATTTTGTTTATTGATTTAATGATAAAATTAGTTGTTGTTTCACCGATTCTATACAATACAATAACCTTTGCGCATAATTAATAGGATTGCAAATATATTTGTCTACTTATTCGATATTTCATGATAGGGTTAAATTCTTTGATGGTGTATGCTTAGAATAGCCAAGTATTATTTGTGAACCTATAATTAGTTTTATATAATTTTCTCACTAACGCAATTTGATAGGGTATGCTGAGACTTAGAGTTTTTGATGCGCCATGCTTAAGGTGTCCCAGTGATATTTGCGACTCTAATATATATAATAGGTGATGTCGATAGAACGAACAATAGATAAATATTCAGGAGTTATGTTTCACTTCAGTAATTAAATAGAAATAGTGGTGGATACTAAAAACCCTGGTTACCGACTCTTTCTGCCTAGTTGTTTTATTAGTTTAGTTTGTTTTATCATTTCATTCATAATTCGAAAAATCCAAAATTTTTATTTATGATTAGTTTAATTGAGATATTGATTACAGTATTTGCCCGCTCCCTGTGGGTTCGACCCGTACTTGTCGTTGTCTGCATTGTAGACATCGTGCAATTGCGGTTATTTTATATATGGTATTTCAAAATCCTATCAATATCTAAATTATTATTTAACTTTTTGTTAAATTAAAGTCAAAAAATCAAATTGTCTCTTATTCACAGGTGAGGGACAGTTGCAGTTGAACACAAACTGGAAATAAGAGAAGTATGGCTAATTGATGCTGATGCAATCTAAGTATAAATTCTCTCTTGTTGCTTATTTTGAAAGTTATTTGGTAAAGTTCTATTCTACCGGTTGGTGAATTTTGTTTTTTGTTTTTTTATCCAAAACTGATTGACAGTCCTGAATTTGATTTGTAATGAACAAAACCAAAATTTAAAGAATAATGTAGAAAAGAATTATAGAACAAACTAAAATAATGTCACAATAAATTACAGCAGAACTTCTGGATAGACAATGTTGTTTTAAGTTTGTCAGTATCCTCTCCTAGCAATACTGTTATCCTATTTGCAGCAGTGCATCTTGATAAAGCAACGTATAGTTGGTCGTGGCTGAACATGGGAGTTCATAGATTGATCCCAACGTACTTTACAGACTGACGTTGTGATTTATTAATTGTCATTGCATAGGCTAGGCGAATTGGAAACTGGCGTCTTGCATGTTTATATTCAATTATGAAACTGACCGTTGAAACAATATTCTTGGTAGTAGTACCTTGTCACCTGCCTTGTGCCCGGTTAGAATTTTTCACTTGAATTACATGTTTACCACATTTAATAACCAATAGCCTTGTACCATTGCAAAGACCCTCTGGTGGACAAAGATTTCTCATCAAAATAACTGAACAACCAATTTTAAGTTGTATCTTGAATAGAGGCATTCCTTGTGGACTTAGATTTTGTAAAAATTCGCTACTGTGATTTGGGATAATGTTGTTTTCGTCGGGATTCAATTTGTCTGCAGCTAAATAAGTAAATGCCTCTCCATTTAAAATATCCAATTCTTTTTTGTTTATCTCGTTAACATCATCATTACGCGCTGATAGAATTATTCTCTCAGTTAGTTGTTCAGGTGATACCTGATCAGATGTCCCCAGACAGGGAAAGAGCTCAGATATGAGTTCTTTCATGTCTCTGCATTTATGCACCGGATGAGGGATTTAAATTTTTTCTTCTGTTTTTGTCCCGACCTATCACAATTATATAACATGAGTAAAATATTTTTTTTAATGTTAAATTTTATTATTGTTTTCTAAATGCAGTGTCAGAAAATATTACCTCGAGTAAGGTTTATGCGAACACGATATTTTCTAGATCACGTAGATCAAGGCGCATAATCCTTATAAGTGTCACAACTGTTATTTTATTCCAGAGTATATATTTTCTAATGCATGCACCTACTACGTCTGCACGACCGCCGTTCGGTATAACTGGCAAGGTTTGCCTGAAGTCTCCTCCCATAACAACTGTAATACCTCCAAAAGGTAATAATTTGTTTTGACGTACATCTTGAAGTAATTTATTAACCAACTAAATAAAAAATCTATGCTGCATTGGTACTGCATCCCATATAATCGGTTTTACTTCTTTAAGGAGTTTAGCTTCTGAACTTTGTTTAGGAATTAAACATACAATGTCTTCATTTATTTATATCAGAATCTTAATGTCGAGTGTGAAGTTCTGCCCCCTACCAAAAGTAATGAAGCAATACCCGATGATGCAACAGTAAGTACTACTTCTCCGTTGGTTCGACAACTTGCAGCTATTGTATTGTATACAAATGTTTTCCTTGTTCCTGCACTGCCGTTTAGAAAAAAGGTACGACCATCCCTTTGTTGCATAGAGTCAGTTATTTTATTGTATGTTGACAACTGTTCCGGATTAAAGCTTGCAATATTTCTTCTAAGTTCTGGTTCTTTTATTGCAAATTGAAGTTGCATATGCTCACATATCAATCTTTTACCAACGATCTTACTCCAATTTTCTTTTGGTTTCGGCATTGTAGAAAAATGTTTCAGCTTTTGCTAGATTTCGCGTACTAATTTATCCAAACTGTACAATGCATAATCCAAAGTCTGTTCATTTGCTCTATTTTGAATGTTAAACAATGTTTTCAGTCTATGAGGAAGATCGTCGCATATGTTCAAACCAAACTTTTCCCACAAAATTTCTGGTTCAGTTGGGTTACAATCAGTTAAAATGATTTTGAAGAGTTTTTTTAGCTGGCTACCTGTTTGGATATCTACGGATTCTCTAAGGTATGATTCTCCGTCATTTTCTAGTAGTCCAAGTGTTATGCATGCTTTTTTGAATGTAGGCAACAATTCACAATCTACTGTTTTTAGACGGTCGAATGAATCTACACCTGCAACAACAGTTAACAACAATCTCAAGTAGTATAATTCTCCAGCGTTATGAGGAACAAAGTACATTCTAGCAATTGCAAAACCCTGTTTTTTGATGTGCCACTTTTTATCAAGTAGGAAAAAATATTGTGGAAACTCTTGGTACGTATAAGCAGGTGATGTAGTATTTTTTGCATAATAATCGAAATAAGCCATCAATGTCGTCTAATAGTTCTCAACATTTTCTATAACCCCTTCCATTGACCTTGTTGATTTATAAATAATTCTTTGCTTTCCTGGCAAGTGAATGGCCAATATTACTATATCTGGTTCTTCTTTATGCATTGAATAACCAAATAAACGCCATGCAGCTTCAGGAGGTCCAATATACCTTGCATCTATGTATATTTGAACCTCATCTATTGCTTCGACAACAACTGTTGTTTTATCATATCCTTTGTAGATGTATTTGTTTATGTATTTCACTGCCTTTATTCCAACACGTATCTCAACTTTTATATGGCAGTTAAACATTCTTGATAAGTGTGTATTGTAAGGTACAACATCTGTATTGTATGCTTTACGTCCACCACGAACAACAACTTCTTTTCTATCATTTTTGCGACAATAGACTGGATACCCTCCATCATCTAAACATGTTGCCTCGTTATATTTTTTGGGGTATCCTTTAGTACTTCTTCCTTTTTTCATACAGGGAGACTCTGGATTTCTATCACCACATGGACCGTGCACCATATACTTCCTTACTGTGTCCAAGAGGACTGGTTCTTTTTTCTCATCAGGAAATTCGGATGAAACAAAATTGTCGACCTGCTCAACTGTACGCATTTTCTCTGATTTCTTCAAGAATGTCAACAAATGCATATGCGGTAATCCACGATTTTGAAATTCAGTGGTGTGTACATGACCCATAATTTTCCTAAATATATTCTTTTTTGTTATCTCATTCATGAGTGCTTTTCTTTTTATTCCAAAAACCCGTGCCACTAAATTGGGATGATCAGAGGCATATTGATGTGCTAGAATCTTGTCTTGGATTTCCGGCCATTTCGCATTGGCAATCATTGTGAGAAAAATATCTGGATGATGGTTAAAACGTGTAATTTCCATTGAATCTTGGTAGATCACATACATATGTCTTGGACTTCCAATCTGTGATGATGCTAAAATGCATGGTGTACCTCCTTCATCATGCGTTAATCTGGCATCTTTCATTTCTATTATGGAAGCATATTGATCTGCACGTAAATTTTTCTGGTTAAATCTCATAAAATACAAACGGTTTTGTTCAGTCGAAGCCCATGCATCTACTAAGAATTATTGGAATAATTTTCTTCCTCTCAGTATTGTTGAATATTCTGATTTACACTGAAAAAGACGATAACTGTAGAACTGCATCTGAGATAAACTTTTTTTGGTAAAAAAAATTCCATCCCATTGTGCAAGTTCGGTGCTCCAACCTAGCTCACCATAAGGGAATAATAAAACATAATGCAAAGGTAAATGTGAAGGATGGCATTCATTAATTCTTGTAAATTCGATTCCTGTTTTTAGATGCAAAAGAATATCGCGAGGTGCTTTTATATCGCTAGGCTTTTCATGTACGATTACCGATACTTCTTCCACAGTTGGCAAATTATGACGTCTCTCATCAGACTTCTCACTAAAATGTAAAGAGACCTGCACATCTTTATGAGATGAAGCCTCTTTATATTTTTAAGATATTGTGTGCCTGACGATACTTTGTAATGAAAATGTTGTGCTGCAATAGTGTATCCTAAAATATTTTAAGAACTTCTCTACTTAAGACCTGGATTTCTTTTTTCTCGTGTGTCCAATGCATGAGATGGATCATATATGTATAATTGAGAGAAAATCGCATCCTCTCCTTCTTTTGGAGTCAGAGATCCACTATTATGTCGTAATTCACCATGTATTGAAAAACAGGGAGGACCTCTTCCGTTTGGTGCCCTTGTGTCGTATTTGCATCCAAGACTTGTAAATGCATTAGCAGCATTATAACTTTTGATATTTTGCCAAAAGAATTTTGAACGATCATCATCTCCTTCGGATAATTCTCTCAATGTTTGATGAGGTACATAGAGTGTTGGTAGATTAACTTTTCCTCTATGACAACATTTACCAAATTTGGGATTCTTGAAAGATGTCTTAGATAATTTCTCATCAATCCAATGCAGCGCACCACATGGACAGGGAACGACCATCTTTCCAAGATAGTTTCTTTCGGACTTGTTACCATTAACAACAGGTACATTTCTAACAATTGTAGGTATATTTTGATATTCATTGTTAGCATCTTCATCCGAAGAATAGTCATAATCAGTATACTCATCGGAAGATATTTCTAGAGCAGGAATAGACCTGTTAAGATATAAATAATAGCATGAATCATTAAAATAACACTCAAATAGAATTTATATTATAGCAGTAGTGTTGAATTTTAGCATATCACATTTCATTTTCATCTGCAGCAGATGGTGTACGGATTGAATCTGTCTGCATGTTATTTCCCACTACTCGAGTGTTCATCTGCAATAAATGAAAATTACATACCTGATTAGCACATAAAACATCAATATAATTTTTTGTTTTTTGGTATATTAATATGCTTTTGATTTATTTTGTTCTAAGAAGCAATGGGTTAAAAAGGATCTATGTTTTCTGATTATAGAAGAACAAGTTAAGGTTAGGCACACCAAGAACATTTAAAAGTCTAAAACATCGAGGTTTCAAATAGATGATCAATATGTATGGTGGCAGAGGGAGATATATAATCGGCATAGGTTAAGTGAGTGAACAAATGGAGCACAATCAGTGGTAGTGTCCAAAAATATGTTTATTATCTATGATCGTAATACATGTTCTGTTCAATATTCTATGAATAAAAAAGTATTGTTTCTTATTATAATATAACATTATAATTTTTTATTGTTTTCATCGACTTGCCGCCATTTTAGATGTTGATATAGTTCATTAAGCAATGGCCTAATATTTAAGTGGTTTATTTCCATGGAAGATGTTATATCATTTCTAAAATTCTTACCTGATCTTCGTATGCAGCTTCAAAGAAATTTGTATTTTTGTTGGCTTTTTTCTCCTTATTTTTTTATGCCGAGTAACTTACAATTACAAACAAATTTGGTTTAATCTCATCTGACTTACCATATACACATGGACATTGGAAACCCTTAGTACAAATAATGTCTAAATGCTTGACTAAAGAGGCATAAAAATACTTTGACGTGTTCATTTCAAATGTTGAAGACACTGATGAATCTTCACTTGATGGAGAAAGAAGTGATGCAAGTTCTAAGATTTTTGAACAAAGTCATAAGACTATACAATACATTGTGATCCAAGTTCTAAGATTTATGAACAAAGTCGAGGGACTGCGCAGTACATTGTGGTCAGAGGAAAGTCTATTACTCAGGTTGGCATTTCTCAAATTCTGAATTTTTTTTTTTTCTTCTTTTTCCTGACATGCCAAAATAATGCAAATGACATAAACTCCTTTATACAGATTAACATCTTCACTTGGTATTTCATTTTTTCTATCTTATTCAGGTTATCCTTTGTGGAGTTTAGACAGGATAGAGGTTATGATATCCATGGAGCATGAGTAAGTTTCATGTATGTTATGTATTCCTTACTTGTAATTGTGTGGGGTTCACCCTTCTTTTTTGTAATTTTTCTTGAGTTTGCATTGCATGTTACTGATATAGTTTTTTTTGTTTCTTTCTTTCACGACGTCCTTTTTATGCCAAGGATGCGGACTGTTATAATTATAAAATTAGAAGCATGTTTAAATCAATGTTATTTATGTTACTGTTGGCATGAATTATAAGTTTACACTTAATGGGATACCGATAAGAAAGTAAACATGCAACACCCTTGGCACAACTAAAAGATTATGATCCAATTCTAATTGTGCCAAGGGTGTTGCATGTTGACCAAAAAGATTATGATCCAATTTTCTTCGGCGACGTTGTTGTTGGGACTATCGTATTTGTACCTGTCAATTAAAGTAAATTGATATTAACTAAATTAAATTTTTGAAAGTAATTATGTTATTAAATGTTTGATTTATATTAAATCTATATTAAACTTGCAAAGTAGTACTTTAGCCCTGTCATAATGCTTCGGATTATGTCATTATGCTCCACATTGCTGCATAATGCTTCCGGTTGAATAAGAGTCGATGGAAGAACACCTTCTCCAGAATGTGCTACCTGTTCCTATTGTAAATTTAAAACAAAAAATTAGTTGAAATCTATATCAATGATATTAATCAGAAAATTATTAATGGTTCTTTTAATTTACATACCTTTTCTTGTTTTTTTCTTTTACGATGTTTTTTTTGTGTCAAGGATCTTGCCTGTTAAAACAAAAAATCCATATTACATGATAAATTAGTGTGAATGTATTAGCATAATGAACATATTCAATAAAGCTTATTCTTAAAAAACTGATGATTGGTATTTTGGCTGTTGTTGCAATTGTATGTTGCGACATTCTATGTTGGAACTCGGTGGCCTAAAACCAACATTAAAAGAGAGAAATAAACAAACCATATTGGTTCAATTAAAATTTCTAAATCTACTAATCATAATGGAATAATTACCTCATGTTTTCTCCAAAATAATATAGGAGTAAGAAGATTAAAACAAATACTGGTAAGATTGTAATCTAAAAAATTCTCGTTTGCTTTAGTTAATAATATGGATACCGGTAAGAATGTAAACGTGTATTTATATATAAATAAAAATTAAGAATTTTATAATAATTGAGATTATGAAATTAATAGAATAAATAAATTTATTGAATTATATAAGGTCTTTTTATAATAAAGCTTAGGAAATCAACCAGATTAGGAAATTAAATCGAATTTGTTTAGGAAATCGAATCTAATTGAATTAACCGAGATTAAGAAATTAAATTTAGTTGAATTAACAGAACGGACGGTAGGATTTATCTCTCGCAGATTCCATGAGATCGGTCGATCCAGGCCGTCCAAGGCCTAATTTTAAAGGTCGGATTTGTCCTAGAGACAGACATCACTTCTTTTTATAATGTAGGTAGATGCAACTGTACACGATTTTAATATAACATTCATTCAAATTATTTTTTTATCCTAACAACAAATGAAACCAATATACAAATTAAAAAAAATTAACTGGATTACACAATATAAAAGTCCTTCAAACTTGAACTTCTCTCAACACGTACACAAAGTCCTTCAAACTTGAACTTCTCTCAACACGTACACTTTTCAGTGGACATTATGAGTTTTCCAAACACCTGAAAATTCAAAAAAAAGGTGTTTCAGGAAATTTCTTTTGTGTGCCAAAAACAAACTATCTATCATGTTAATAACGAAAAGTTGCTTGAAAAGTAGGAAACCAGGAAATAATCCTAGGTAACAATACGAATAAACTTTATCCCAAAAATAATGTACAGTAAAGCATATAGTTTGAGTACACAAGAGAATCAGAGTATACATATCTTACTTTGTCGGATACATAACTTCAACATTCGTAACACCTTCGGTATTTATTTTAAGAATATCTCAAGACGGCTTTACACGACCCAACAGTTTCACTCCCAAACTACAACAATAAATGAACCAGAACCTCATTTTCATCATTTCCTGATTTCCGTACATGCAAAATCAAGTAATTATGGGGCAGTGGAGTTCCAAAATTTAGTAAGATCCACTAATCCATTCTTTCCATGAATATAAACCAACAACTTGCAACATGGGACATGAGGTATCTCTTAACTCTTGCGTATGTGGAAGTGGTACTATATAGTAAATAACAATCATATAGAAAAATAAAATAAAACAAGTCGTCAAGCTTACCTTTTATTATCTTCAACGTAAGATCTAAGAATGTAACGAGAATATTTCTTCTTATCTTCCTTGATCCTGCAGTCAACCAGCATGCAAGATGAATCCCATTAAGCTAAAAATGAAAATAAAGGAGCAAGTTAAAGTACACCAGTGAGAAAAAGACAAACTGTCTCTTACAAAAACTATAAAATAATCAACATAAAACCAATCTAGTACTTAGCAAAATGATTAAGTGCCTACATACAGATCCTGCACAAACAAGCTTTTGGGGCTACGATAAACCATCCAGGACTTTTTCCAACAAGTCTTACTAACGCACACCTCCATATCTCTTACAATAATATAACAACATTAGTACTCAGTAAACTAATTAGTTCATTTCACTAGTAGAATAATATTTGTGATTTATTGACCCCATTCCTTATAAAGAACAGATACAAGTCCTTCACATATCAAATAACGTTATCCACTAAGTACCTATAAGCGACTTTGGTTATATACAAGACACCAAACTAGAAAACATCAACTAATTCAAACTTCTTTTTGTTATCTAGAAAATAAACAACAACAGATAATACTCATATCACGAAGTACCCCTTACTCACACTAATCTCCTCAAGTATCACCAATTCCACAATCAAAAGAAGACAAATACTAACAAAGAAAACCTAGATACATTTCACAATGTCAACTATGGAAATTATGTAAACTATCAGATCATAAGAAATAATCTCCTGCGATCCGCGAGGAGTGGTGCTTCTGATAAAACATAAACCGTTAGCCTTAAAAGTTAAAACCATTTAGATATATATAAGAAACTAATAAATAACATAATGCTGAAAAAATGGACGAAGATTATTATGTAATGGAGTGTGTATCTAGGTCATCTTTCATAAGCTGTGACTTTCCCACTTTGTATTTTGATCATCTGATCTGCAATTGCAAACATGTTAACCCATTTAGCTCCTGAAAACAAATTCATAATGTGTGCTCATACAATTGACCATATAGCAACATCAATTGTTCCATGCTTACAATAAATATTATCCATCCATGAGAACTAGACAAATTAGTCAGTTTATATAAGGTAGACGACTTACTGAGTGACTTCTAATAATTGATTATTGACCCTTGTACTCCCAGCGCTACCTTTGTGGACTGATTTCAAGTAAAATATGAAGTAAGAGAGTAGAAATACTAGGGAATGGTTCCTAACTCCCCTTTAAACAAAGTAATGCATCTTAAATACACCAAATAAAAAAAATAAAAAATATACCACAGATCCTTGAGCACTAGCCACAACTGCCAATATAGCCCTCATAGTTGTGGGTTGTGCATTCACAGAACTGACTCCAGTGGAAGCCCTCCTGATTGTATGACTAAGGCGAGAAGCAGATATATGTGGAAATCCTCCTGATTCTAGACAAAGTCTACCCACAGAGAAAACACTAGAAAATCAGTGTCATATGCATATAAAAACCAATCTCACACATGCATACAGAACCATTCATAAAAATATCACCCACCTTGACAATTAAAAAGTTAATCAAAAGCAAAAACCTGTGTAATCAGAAAATAATTAAATACTATTTGACACTTGAAAATTCAAACTAGAAAGGCTCACTCTGAATAAAAATCTTAGGGAAAATAAACGTCCCTCATTTGTCCAAATATTTCAAATGGAATATGAAGGTCTTCAGGTTGAAGACCTGCAAACATTTCAAAACCATTAGTAAATATACAAAATCATCAAGAATTCATAAATTATCAATAAAAAAAAAAGGGTATACCTGCAACTCATAGGATTTTTTCGAACCAACAAACTCTCATTATTCGACTATTTCCTTCCATAATATCCATCACCACCACATACACAACCTCCGCCATAATCTCCGCCCACCACCACCTCCATATCCCCTTCTTGATGGTGGAGAACTCCTTCCCCTACCCCTACCTCCACCATATATAAACTCTCCTCGGTGGACTATAATACTGTGGACTATATCCCCTCATGATTTCCCAGCCATCATGTATTCCACACGGTTGCATAATTATAAAATTAGATCAGAAAATTAGACTCAAAATCCCTAATTGTACCAAATCAAAGCCTTAGATGTGAGAAAAGATACCCAAAAACAACAATTAGGCCTTGAAAAATCAAGTTCCTGTGAAACCAAACTCGTAAGGTAGTCAACATAATAAATCAACACATTAAACATAATAACCTCTAAAATTGAATATACTTAGCATTAGACTTAAACCTCAGCATCATTATATACCAATAGACCTACAGAAAAATGAATGTAAAAAGTTAAGGTTTAGAAGATATACCTAGTAAATAGTAACTGTTATCACCTTCTTTTCTGGTAACATCAAGAACACAATCAATCAACTCAGTACCTTTAGCATAATAAAAAAAAAGTTAGGTTTAGAAGATTTACTGGCAGATTGACCAAATTTTTTTTATCGGTTCTAACAATCTAACCAAGAGCACCGGATCTAAGTGAATCTACAGTACTAGGTGATATGTTTTAGAAATAGTGGAAAAAGATTTGATACTCAGACTTGTGAAGATTTGATTTTAAACCTAATTTTTAATACTAAAAATAAAGAAGATTAAAGTAAAATTGATTTAAGATTATGAAATAACCGAGACTAAGGATTCCACCATTAGACAATTTTTCAAGTGATTTAGCATTAATAATTATTTTGCAACTCATACATTCAATTCATTCTAAATATTGTCAAAGTTAGATTTTCAAAATAATGGTTGTAAATCAAAAATATGAGACATCAATAGCTCTAAACTAAGCATGACTCATCAAAAGAAAATACAACTAATTGATAAAAATCATTATTTAAAATTTAATTCAAAGCAAATAATCATAAAAGAATTGCAAAAAATTAATAAGATAAAAATATACCACTTTATTATTGGAAAAATGTTTTCCTTCGTCGTTTTAGCAATGAGGTATATCTCCTTATGTTGTAAACATTCTCAAGATGTGTATTCATGGCTCAAAAATTGTTTACAAAGATGAAAAAAGTGAAAATTGTGTAAACAGGGAGTTTGCAACAGTGTAATGCATGGCAGACAACTGTTTCCGCTGTTACAGAAAGAAAGTGCTTCCACTGAAGATAAACATTACTGTTCTGAAGATATCCGTTGCAAATGGGTTAAAGAAACCGTTGCAGCTGAAGATAAATGTTGCAAGGATGAAGATAAATGTTGTTGTTCCGTTAAAGAAATCGTCTTTTATTCATGTTCTCCTTACAACAGTAGCACTATTTTTTTTCCCTGTTTTTTTTTCGATTCAAGCTCCCTCCTGGTGGCGATAACAATTCGATATTGGTGCACCACTAAATCACTTAGAGAAACACAAAAATTGTAAAAATAAAAACAGAAGGTGATATGGTCGAGATAGACTCTGAGATATGGAGATGACTATCATGTTATTTCTAACACCTGAGCTAGGCATTCTTTAATGAATAGACCATTTAGTTGGGAACACCAATTCCTATAGAAAAAGAGCTAAGTTTCCATCTACCTAGAATGGTTAGTGTCACTCTGAATTGTTCACAAGTTTCTAAATTTTAGAGTTTCATATTTCACTAAAAGTTTCTCCCTTACCCCCAAACTTAAATCTAACATTGTCCTCAATGTTTCAAAATAAATAGCAGTACTAATAGATAAGTAAAAAGACGAATAAAGAGGTAAGTCAGAAAGACAGTACCTGGGTGAAGCGTAACAATCCTTCTGTGGAGAAAAAGACAGAAAATAAAAACCTAAAAACGAATAATAAAATCCTTCAAAAATCTACTAATGTACATAAAAAACCTTGATGGTCAATCAAGGTAAACCGGGTCCTCCAGAGGGACCTCCTCAACATCACCTGTAGGAAAGGGATCTAAAAATAGTTTCAACCTCTGACCGTTAACTTTGAAAGGACTTCTACCATCTTGAGTCTCAATCTCAATAGCACCATGAGGAAAAATAGTGCGAACAACAAAAGGACCGGTCCACCGAGAGCGTAACTTCCCGCGGAATAAATGCAAACGGGTATCATACAGAAGAACTTTTTGATCTGGAGAAAATAATTTTCTTAAAATATTTCTATCATGCACAAGTTTCATTTTGTTCTTATACTCCCTAACACTATCATATGCATCTTTCCGAATCTCTTCTAACTCATTGAGCTTGAGCTTCCTGTGAGCTCCTGCCTTGTCAAGTGAAAAATTTAACTGCTTTACAGCCCAATATGCTCTATGTTCTAACTCGACGGGCAGGTGACAAGCCTTGCCAAAAACTAGACGATAAGGTGACATTCCAATGGGGGTCTTAAACGCAGTACGGTAAGCCCATAAGGCATCAGTAAGCCTTAACGGCCAGTCTTTCCTACTAGGATTAACTTTTTTCTCTAGAATACGTTTTATCTCCATGTTGGAAACCTCTACTTGACCACTAGTCTGTGGGTCATATAGGGTAGCTAATTTGTGGTAATACCATATTTCTTCATAAAAAGCTTAAACAGTCGATTACAAAAGTGTGACCCTCCATCACTAATTATAGCTCATGGTGTACCAAAACGTGCAAATATGTTATCATTCAAAAACTGGACCACAACCTTGTGGTCGTTTGTTTTACACGAAACCGCCTCTACCCACTTAGATACATAGTCTACAACGACAAGGATGTAAAAATAACCAAAGGAATTAGGAAAAGGACTTATAAAATCAATGCCACACACATCAAAGACCTCAATAACTAAAATAGGGTTCAAAGGCATTATATTTCTACGAGAAATGGTTCCTAACTTCTATCAACGCTCACAAGCAACACAATAATTTTGGGAGTCTTTAAACAATGACGGCCAGTAGAATCCACACTGCTATATCTTAGCAGCGGTCTTCTTAGCACTAAAGTGACCCCCACAAGCATGATCATGGCAAAAGGAAATAATACTGGACTGGTCACTCTCAGGTACACATCTCCTAATAATCTAGTCTTGACAATACTTAAACAAATAAGGATCGTCCCAAAAGAAATGCTTCACCTCGGCTAAAACCCTAGAACGATTTTGTTTACCCCAGTGTTCTAGACAAGTGGTCTATTACTACTATATTTTATGCACCCTTTTTGTCTCTAATTTCTAAAGAGAATTATTGTAACAAAAGGATCCATCTAATCAATCTAGGTTTAATATCCTTCTTAGACAGAAGGTACTTCAAAGCAGCATGATCAGTAAAGACTATAACCTTAGAGCCTAAGAGATATGATCTAAACTTGTCTAAGGCAAAAACAGCTAACAGTTCCTTCTTTGTGGTGGTGTAGTGCAGTTGGGTATCATTTAGAGTTTTGTTGGCATAGTAAATCACATGAAGTAATTTGTTTTCTCGTTGATCTAACACAACACCAATAGCATAATCTGAAGCATCACATATTATCTCAAAGGGTAGGTTCCAATTAGGTGCCTGGACTATGGGGGCGGTAGTGAGTAAGATCTTAAGCTTCTCAAAAGCCTCTAAACAAGTATCATCAAAGACAAACTTAACATCTTTTGCAAGCAGATTGCAAAGACGTCTAGAAATCAAGCTAAAATCCTTAATGAATCGACGATAAAAACCTGCATGCCCTAAGAATGACCTAATATCTCGTACAGTTTTGGGAACCTATAAAGTCTTAATAAGGTCAACTTTGGCTTTGTCTACCTCTATACCCTTAGAAGATACGATATGCCCTAAAACAATTCCTGATCGAACCATGAAATGGCATTTTTCCCAATTAAGCACTAAATTCTTTTCCTTACACCTAGTCAACACTAATATCAAATGATGCAAGCACTCATCAAAAGATGACCCAAATACTGAAAAATCATCCATAAAGACCTCTAAAAACCGTTTTACCATGTCAGGAAATATGATCATCATACAACGCTGAAAAGTAGTGGGTGCATTACACAACCCGAAAGGCATGCGTCTATATGCAAAGGTACCAAAGGGACAGGTAAAACTGATTTTCTCTTGGTCTTTTGGGGCAATAACAATCTGACTATAACCAGAAAAACCATCTAGCAAACAATATTGGCTTTGTCCAGCTAATCTCTCAAGCATTTGGTCGATGAAAAGAAGGGGAAAGTTTTCCTTCTTTGTGACCTTATTTAATTTTCTATAGTCAATACAAACACGCCACCCCGTGGTCACTCGGGTTGGGATTAACTCATTGTTATCATTCTGGACTACATTAATACTTGATTTCTTTGGAACAACCTGAACGGGGCTGACCCGCTTACTGTCTGAAATAGGGTAGATAATACCCGCATCTAACAACTTAAGCACCTCAGCTTGAACTACTTCTTTCATGTTAGGGTTAAGTCGATGTTGCATCTCCCTAGATGGTTTGGTATCATCCTCTAAATGAATCTGATGCATACAAACAGTAGGACTTATACCCTTAATATCTGATATGGTCCACCCTAAAGCTTCCTTATTGTCTTGAAGCACGGTCACTAGCCTACTTTCCTGGTTACTATGCAACTCGGATGCTACAATCACATGCAAAGTCTCAGATGAGCCTAAATACACATACTTCAGGGTATCTGGTAGTTGTTTAAGGTCCAACTTAGGAGGCTCTTCTAAAGAATAAATTATGATAGACTTAGAAACTGGTAGTGGTTCAAACTTAGCTTTCCATCCATTACTAGTGTCTATCAAAGGGGATGAATCTAAAAAAGCATTCACCTCATTAATCACACTATCATCATCAAAATCAAACCCAAAGTGGGCTAGGCATTTCTCTAATGGATATTCTACCAAAGTGTTTGGTAATGACTCCTGAACTAATATTCCTATCATGTTCACCTCTTCAATGCACGTGTCATCTAGCTCAGGTGGTTGCTTACTAATATTTAAAATATTCATCTCAATAGTCATATTACCAAAAGATAAGTTCATAATACAAAGTTAATGATCGCATTAGATGTAGCTAAAAACGAGCGACCTAATATCACAGGTATATGATTCTCTGGGACAGGGACAGGTTGGGTATCAAGGACAACAAAATCTACTGGATAAATAAACTTATTAACCTCAATAAGAACATCCCTGATGACACCACGAGGAATTTTCACACACCTATCAGCTAAATGCAGTGTTATCTGAGTAGGTTTCAAATCACCAAGTCCTAGCTAGAGGTACACATGGTACGGAAGTAAGTTCACATTGGATCATAAGTCAAGTAACGATTTTCAACACGGTAGTTACTTATTGTGCAAGAAATGGTTGGGGACCCTAGGTCTTTCTACTTAGGAGTTGTATTGTTCTGGATAATTGAACTCACATGACTAGTTAAAAGGTTTTCTTTTGTACACTAAGCTTTCGTTTTCACATACACATATCCTTAAGGAACTTGGCATAAGTAGGAATCTACCTAATTGCATCTAATATGGAAGGTTGATAGTGACTTGCTTAAAAACCTCTAATATGTCGTTAACGTTGGATTCCTTCTTTGTTGGTGCTAACAGTTGTGGGAACGGGGCTCTGGGCACAAAATATGACTTATGAGGAGCTACGTCTGGCTCTTTAGAGACTTCATCAGTCTCTTCAGCTACTAGCTCAGAAGGGTGAACTACAGTATGTTCACTATCAGGCATGGTTACCTTGTTGTCTACCATTTTACCATTCCTAAGGGTTCTAATTGCATTCACATGATTTGATGATATCTCACCAGAAGATACTTTATGAACTCCTCTAGGATTGGGTTGTGGTTGACTAGGGAACTTTCCTTTTTCTCTTTCTCTCAAAAACTCAGCGATTTGACCAACCTGGTTTCTAATTAGAAATAGCCTAACTGTTAGCCTGAACGATCTTTTGATTTTCTTGTAAACTTTGGTTGAAAAACTGCTGAAAATCTTTAGTGTTCTGAGTTAATGAGGCGATAGACTCTGCTAAACTCATGATCGTCTTATCTGTCGGATTATGAAATTGTGCTGGTCCAGAAGGATTCATAGTATAATCAAAACCTGGGGAACCTTAGAATTACTAGACTGACCTTGACTCTGGCCCTTAGAACAAGAAAGGTTAGGATGGTTTTTCCAACCAGGGTTATAGGTTTCTGAATAAGGGACAAACTTATGATGATTATCAAATCTAGTGTTATTATAAAGAACATGGGCTTGCTCTTCAACAGTATGTCCTTCCAAAAATGACTTGGGCTCAATTCCACAACTAGATTGACTCAGTTCTAAAGCTTCTAACCTTTTTGATATAGCTGTTATTTTGGCATCTAATTCAAAAGATCCTTCTACCCTATTGACATTTCCTCTACTCAGAAGAATTATTTTTTGGGGCTCCCTACTGTTTTCCTATTGCTAGGTTTTTTCGGCGATTTCATTCAAAAATATCATCGCACCATCGATAATTTTATTTTCAAACCCACTTGTGCATAAAGACTCAACCATGGTTGTTGTCGAATAATCTAAACCCTCGTAGAGGATCTGAACTAGCCTTACTTTTTCTAAACCATGATGAGGACATTGTGATAATAAGTCATTGAACCTTTCCAAATACCTGTATAAAGATTCTCCCTCTTGTTGAGAAAAATGTGCAAATCTGCTGCCTAATAGATTATGTTCTGTGCCTAGGGAAAAACTTCTGGAAAAAGGCAGATGTAAGTTGTACATAGGTTTCAATTGACTCAAAAGTCAAACTATATAGCCAATATTTGACTTTGTCTCTTAGTGAAAAAGGAAACAATCTAAGTTTTAATACTTCATCATCTAGGTCCTTAATCCTGATGGTACTACATATTTTCTCAAAATCCCTATCATGGAAATAGGGGTTTTCATTTTCTTTCCCTAAGAAGATTGGGAGCATCTGTATGGTCCCAGGTTTTAACTCATAGTTTGCTTCAGTTTTAACTAACTTGATACATGATGGATGAGAATTCTTAGTTGGGTTCAACAAAGCTTTTAAAGTGGCCATTGCTGGTACTATCAAAGGACTAGGAGTGACTTTTTCACACAGTGTCAAGTTCTCAAAATTGAAATTTCCAAAAACAGGGCCCTCAAAAGAAGAGTCTTCGAGGTCCTCGTTTCTAGGGACAAAACTACTAGGTTTGTCACTAATCAAACGACCTAGAGTGTCTCTTTTCCAAGCTCGCTCAGTGATGATTTCAAACGGTCTTGGCATACATTAAAAAAAATCTTAATTGGAAGGGAATTCTAAACAATCACAAGCGAGGCTGACTCAACCAAATCAAACTTATTGAATCTAGCAGACAAAAAGCATGATGGCTCCACTTAGATTGTTTCTAGACCAGCTTTTATTCTTTCAAAAGGCAACTGGTTACAGTTTTAGCAAACCTCTTAGAACGATCCGAATTAGATTAAGTCGAATAGAAACAGGATAAGCTCTAAGAAGCTTTGATAACCCTTTCTCTTTGGCAACGTTTCCTTGGGTTACAAGGAGGCTCAAATCTACTTAAAACAATCTTCTTGAACTTTGAGTTAGGCTAACAGAGTAACCAATACAGTCCTTTTGAATGACTTTCGTATAAGCTCGTTACCCTATCGGTCTCTTTCTAGTCAAAATTTTAAACTTAGGTTCGTGTTTGGTAACGTGTTCCTAAAGCGAGCAAGAAGGAAACTGTGATGAAATCCGAGTTCTTATCTTGTATGGACAGTTCTTGCCCTTTACTAGAAAATAATTTTTTATTCAGTTCCTGATGTGATTTATAGTTGTGGGAAGAAAATGTTTCATACTCTCGAACTTGTGAAGATTGATTTTAGATTAATAAATTAATTTTAAACTAAAGTATACACAAAATATGAGAATAATATTCACAAATATTGAGGTTATGGATTTCACCATTGACTACTTTTAATTGGTTCCAAAAATAATAATTTTACACAATTCTAACTCAAATAAGTTACTCTAATTTTTGACAAAGGTAGATTTTTAAAATATTAATTGTAAATCACAAGCATGGCTCATCAAAAGCTCTAGGTCCCAGCATAAACCATCAACTAAAATCACAATCAATTAAAATTTCAATTAAACATAAATGCAAAAGTCATAAAAGAATTATTAAAAGTTACCAAGTAATCATGGAAAAATGGCTTCCTCCTTGCCTCAGTGATGGGGTTTAGCTCATCTTGCTCAAAACACCCTCAAAATATTGGTACATAGCTCAAAAAGTGCTTAAAAGATGAAAAGAAGCTAAAAGTAATGTAACAGGAAATTTGTACAGTTTTATGGACGTTACAGAGTAACTATTGCAATAAAGCTTGAATATAAATGTTGCAGATGCTAAGATATCCGTTGCAGATGTGTTGAAAAAGTCGTTGCAGCTGAAGATAAACGTTGCAAATGGATGAAGAAACCGTGGCTAAGAGGTTGAAGAAACCGTTGACGTAGCCTCTGTTCTTCGTGTTTTTCAGCAGCAACAACAACAACAACAGATTTTTTCTGAGTTGATTTCTAGTGCATCTGGCCTCTGCCACCCCCCCCCCCCCCCAAGTCTTATGATCGACTCATATTTATACTGCAACATCCATAACTCTCTGAATCTCGTGAATATCCTTCCATTAATGAGAATAAAATCTCTGCTCTTATTCTTTTATACTCTCGGTGATTTTTTCAACTGATTTAATCAAATCTCCTTGATTCTGTTTCCATTTTTCTATCTTGATAATCTATCGAAATGGTAAGGAGATTGATTTTATTACAAAGAATCGAATCAAATAAGCCGAGAATAACTGATTTTTTTTACTTTTTATTTTCAAGTAGACTTAACTGATTTTCACCGAGATTCTCTAGTGTTTTCAAATAGTGTAAACTCTTATTAGCATATCTTGTCTTATCTCCTCAAAATACTCTTAACAGTCCGCAAAATATTCGCTTGAAAACTTCACAGATTTGAGAAGATTAAATTCCCGCCAGTTTTGGTTTTTGAAATTTGGAAGTTGGGTACCTTTATCCATTCAATGGGCGCCTTTATCAATTCTGGGGGGTGCCTTTAGTATTTTTTTCTGAGTGATAACTTTTTGAGCCAATTTTTCTCAAATATTTATTTCTCCAAAAATACCTACAAACACAATAAAATCACAATATAATTACACAAATGAGTTCTAACAATATAAAAACTGAGATCAAATAAGACCCAAAAACGTGTCTATCAAATACCCACAAACTTATTATTTTCTAGTCCTCGAGCGAATCTAATCTAGAAATAAAAATAAATCCTAACTCACTTTAGCAGGCATCGCGATTGCACTTAGCGTGTGCAATAAGCCTTTAAACCCATAGGTGTCCCTATCGGACGAGTTTTGTCTCGTGAGGGTTTACAAGAGATAAACCCACAAAACCTTTACTCCAAACCCTAGCTACCTGTGAATGATTGAGGGTAAACACTAAACAAGCTATTTAGTTGGCATACTAAATTCTTCGGCTATGGGAAATACACGAGTTTGCACTCAGCATACTAAAATCCATACAAGAATTCAAAACTCTACTTAGATAGTCATTCAACCACGATACTCAGAATCTATCAAAGTACAATCACATGAAAAGATTTAGAAGATGGATGTAGAAAAAATGAAGTTTGCGCAAGTTGACTAAGGTGAACGGTGTTTCCCATATCTGTGTGAAGGTTGGTGCCAGGATGAATCCTAATGGATTGAGATATGTTCCCACTAGTCTTACTCCTTATACTAATATCTACTCAGCTGGTATATACAAGGGTTCATCGGTTGATTTATTGAAAATAAAACAATTATTTATTATTTTAAAATGTACTGACAACATGATTGGATCAAATGAATCCAAGTGCATGCTCCTTATCAGCATCTTACATGATAGTTCTCATGGATCATGCGTTCCATGCTATCAAAGTGTCAATACTCGACTTTTTATTTATTTATTTTAAAATAATGGTCTAAATAATACAATAATAGAGCTTTATCTCAAACACCCTACTTCATCCTGACGGCGATAACAATTCGATATTGGTGCCCCACCAAATCACTTAAAGAAACACAAAAATTACAAAAATAAAAACAGAAGGTGATATGGTCGAGATAGACTCCGAGATATGGTGACGACTATCATGTTATTTCTAACACCTGAGCTAGGCATCCTTTTATGAATAGACCATTTAGCTGCGCACACCAATTCCTATAGAAAAAGAGCTAAGTTTCCATCTACCTAGAATGGTTAGTGTCATCCTGAATTGTTCACATGTTTATAGACATTGGAGTTTCATATTTCACTAAAAGTTTCTCCCTTACCCCCAAACTTAAATCTAACATTGTCCTCAATGTTCTAAAGATGAATTATTAAAAGAATGAACAAGTTGAAACTATTACCAATCGAAGGAAATGAGTTAAGGAAAGATATTACCGTGTCGCATGAGCATGGGTTACCTCCCAAGAAGTGCTAAGTTTAAGTCTTTAGCCAGACTAAGAAAGAATCAGTCACCTCATAGAATCAT
>JAJJMC010008078.1:971562-999868 GCA_023531435.1 Papaver californicum | reverse complement strand
CAAGTTCGAGAATCGAACACTTTTTACCACTATTCTAAAACACATCAATTTTTGGCGCCGCCGACGCGGACTTGTTTTTAGGTTTAGGGTTTTAGATTTATTTTTAGGTTTTTATTTATTTATTTATTATTATTTTACTTTGTTCTATTTTACGTTTCTTTTGTTATTTCTCTTTTTGCTACAGGTTGAATTTTGGATCGAAAGGGAGTAAGCCAAAGTTTTGGAATTAAAGCTAAAGGCTTGGAGTTAAATGGAAAAGCTTAAAGAACGAAAAAGAAGATCGAAGATTTTATTTTTCTTAATTAGATTTTTATTTTATTTTAATTAGTTTTAATTCGTTTAGAAAATTGTATTAGGGTTTTTTATTATTTCTGTAATTTTTCTTTTATTTTCGGACACTTTTTGGACTTTCTTTTGGACATTTTTGGACATTTTATTGTTTTTAAACCCTACGGAAGGGTAGTTTTAAATATCAAATTGTGTGCAGGGAAGGACGACAATTACGATATTGTCTCGGCCCTCGGGTTCGCACACTATTGAAAAGGATATTAGTGGCCCGAGTCGACTTCAACGGTTCATCGCCCGTCTGGTACGGGAGGTAAACTTCGACCAACCCACGAATCTCCTGTCAGTGGGTTTTCTGGACGCCTTTGTATGCATATATGCTGAGGAATGAATACGGACTTTAATTTTTACATAGTAAAGGGCAAGGCCTGGCCATATAAGATAAGGTTTCGGATTTTATCACCGTCTCCTTCTTGCCCGCCTTAGGAAAACGAAACCTATGCGAACCTACGCCTAAAATCTTGACTAGAAAGAGACCTATAGGGTATCGAGCTTATTGGAAAATCGTTCAAAAGGACTGTACTGGTTACTTTATTAGCCTAACTCGAAGTTCAGGAAGATTATTTTAAGTTGATTAGATCCACCTTGTAACCCAGGGAAAAGTGCCAAAGAGACAGGGTTATCATAGCTCCTTAGAGCTTATCATGTTTCTCTTCGACTTAATCTAATTCGGATCGTTCTAAGAGGTTTGCTAAAATTGTAACCAGTTGCTTTTTGAAAGAATAGAAGCTGGTCTAGAAACAATCTAAGTGGAACCATCATGCTTTTTGTTTGCTAGATTTAGGTTTGATTTGGTTGAGTCAGGGCACGATTGTGTTTGATTAATTGCTTGTTAGGATTTAATTTTTGCATGCCAAGAACGCCCTTAAGGAGAACTTGGGATAGAGACCCTCAAGGTAGGTTAATTAGTGGAAGACTGGTAGTTCACCTTAACCTTGAGAAGCCAGCTGAGAGTGAACTAGTCACTCCCGAGACCGTGTCAGCAATGACATCTCTGAAGGATTTGTTGAATCCGACCCGGACCTCACGTCCATCTTGCATCAAGTTAGCCGCTACTGAAGCAAGCTACGAACTGAAACCCGGAATCATCCAGATGCTTCCATTATTCTTAGGAAAAGAAAATGAAAATCCCTATTTTCATGTTAGGGAATTCGAGGAAATATGTAGCACAATCAGGATTAGAGACTTGAATGACGAGTCTATTAAACTCAGACTATTTCCCTTTTCACTAAGAGACAAAGCCAAGTCGTGGCTATACCTCTTGGCTCCTCAGTCAATTGAAACCTAGCCCAAATTACTTCAGCTTTTATTCAGAAATTCTTTCCTAGAAATAAAATTTCGTCTGTTAGGCAGAAAATATGCACGTTTTCCCAACTAGAGGAAGAGTCTCTGTATGTGTATATAGAAAGGTTCAATAACTTATTGTCCCAATGCCCAGACCACGGAATAGAGGAGTTAAGGCTAGTTCAGATCCTCTATGAGGGTTTGGACTACGTATCTATAACCTTGGTCGAGTCTTTGTCAACCGGAGGGTTCGACAGTAAGACTCCTGCTGAGGCGATGAAACTTCTACGTGACATCGCCGAAAAGACCCAGCAGTGGGAGAGCAGTAGGGAGCCAAAAAGAACAATTCTTCTAGGAAGAGGAAATGTTCATAGGGTAGAAGGATCTTTTGATTCAAAGGCCCAAATAGAAGCCTTATCTAGAAGGCTAGAACTGGTCGAAATGAATCAAGCTAGTAGTTCAGAGCCCAACCAATTCGAAGAGCAAGCTTTTGCTCTTTATGATAACACTAGATTTGATAACCAGAGAAAGTTCGACCCGTATTCGGAATCTTATAACCCTGGCTGGAGAAACCACCCGAACCTTTCCTGCTCGAATGGCCAGGCTCAATGTCAGTTTATTAATGCTAAAGGTCCTCCAGGCTTCAGTTATAAGAATTCGGCTGGTCCAACTCATCCAGCAATGACGAAAAGTATGAGCAGAGGTTCCAAAGCCTAGAAAAAGCTATGTCTAGTTTACAAACCCAAGTCAGTGACATTGCTGCGGCTCTGAGGGGGAGAGAACCTGGTAGGTTCCCTAGTCAACCCGAACCCAATCCTAGAGGATCCAATGGAATGTTGACTGGTGAGAAATCATCCAGTCACGTGAATGCAATTACGACCCTCAGGAATGGTAAGGTAGTGGATAACAAGGTAACTAGGCCCGTTAGTGAACAAACTGTAGTTCATCCTGACCCAATAGTTGAAGAGACTGATAAAGTCTCTAACGAGCCTGAGGCAACCCCTCAGAGAACCGATTTCATGCCTAGAGCCCCACACCCAAGGTTGTTAGCACCTACTATGAAGGAATCCAATTTTAATGAAATAATGAAAGTTTTTAAGAAAGTCACGATCAACCTTCGATTATTAGATGCAATTAGGCAGATTCCTGCTTATTCCAAGTTTCTTAAGGACATGTGTACGCGAAAGCGAAAACTTAGCGTACATAAGAAAGCTTTTCTAGCTAGTCATGTAAGTTCAATTATACAGAATAGTACGGCCTTTAAGTACAAAGACCCAGGTTCCCCAACCATAGCTTGCACAATAGGAAACTACCGGGTAGAAAGAGCCTTACTCGATTTAGGAGCCAGTGTGAACTTACTGCCGTACCATGTGTACCTCCAGCTAGGACTAGGCGATTTGAAACCGACTCAGATGACTTTGCAGTTAACTGATAGGTCGGTGAAAATTCCTCGTGGTGTCATAGAGGATGTTTTGATTTAAGTGGATAAATTTATTTATCCAGTGGACTTTGTTGTGCTTGATACCAGACCTGTGCCTGATCCAGAGAATCATATACCGGTTATACTAGGTCGCCCGTTCTTAGCAACATCTAATGCGATCATTAACTGTCGTAACGGTGTTATGAACTTATCTTTTGGTAACATGACTATTGAGCTGTATATCTTCAACATTAGTAATCAACCACCTGAGCTAGATGACCCCACCTTAGAAACCGTCAACATGATAGAGACCCTAGTTCAGGAGTCATTACCAAACACTTTGATAGAAGACCCGTTAGAAAAATGTCTAGCCCACTTTGGATTAGAGTTTGATGAGTTAGGCCCATCAGAGACCCTACCTGTGATTGTAGCTTCAGATTTGGATAGTGACCAAGAGAATAGGCTAGTAACCGTGCTTCAGGACAATCAGAAAGCTTTAGGATGGACCATAGCAGATATTAAGGGAATTAGCCCAACATTTTGTATGCACCAGATCCATTCAGAGGAGGAATCCAAACCGTCTAGGGAGATGCAGCGTAGGCTCGACCCATTAGAAGATCCATTAGAGAAATTCCTAGCCAACTATAGAATTGATGGCGATAATGATAGTGTTATTAATGAAGTGAGCACTTTGTTAGGTTCTGCACCACCAGATTGTACTTTAGAAGAAGCAATTGACTATTTTCGAGAATCTGACGATCCGAAAATGAGGGAAATTGTTATTAGTCTATCCAGAGACACTGAAAACTCTAAGTTTGGGGGTGACTATCATTCTCCATGTGCTATACCATTAACTCTTAGGAAGATCCCTAACTTGGGACCTGATATATGCACGTCTGCCATTGTACAAGATCATCTTCGAGCTAGATCCAATGATCATCCTGTTCAGAAAGAAGTTCAGTTGCCAAAAACCAATCCTCTAGTCGATGTGGTTTACCTAAATAGGGATCAAAGTGTGTTCAGATTGTTTATCTTCGTAGCTTGCTGTTGTTTCCTTCTATTGTGGATAACATTATTTGATTCAGATGATCCACAGTTGTTCCGATTATTGCTATATGATTTAAGGAGGTAACTTATGCTCATGCGAAACGGTAATATCTTTCCCTAATTCCTTTTCGTGCAGTGTTTAGAAACATTGAGGACACAGTTTAATTTAAGTTTGGGGGTATTGGGAGACTTTTTAGGAATAATAAAATTTGGAATTTAGCAGCTTGTGAACAATTCAGGGTGACACTAACCACTCTAGGTAGATGGAAACTTAGCTCTTTTTCTATAGGAATTGGTGTACCCAGCTAAATGGTCTATTCATAAAAGGACAGAGTTCAGGTGTTAGAAATAACACGATAGTTGTCACCACATCTCAGAGTCTATCACTATGATATCACTTTCTGTTTTTACTTTTACAAACTTGTGTTTCTCTAAGTGATTTGGTGGGGCCCAGTATCAAATTGTTATCGGCGTCGGGATGAAATAGAGTGTTTTGAGATCAAGCCCCATTATTATGAAAAAAAAAAAAAAAAAAACGAGAAAAAAAAAATATATAGAAAAAAAAAAAAGGAAAAAAAAAAAGTATTATTAACTCTGTGTTTGGGTTTTCCCTGTCGCCTAAGCAAACGTGGAATGCAGGATCCATGGGAACTCGAGTATAGACCAGTTGAATTTACAGTAGTATTATATTTAAAAACAGTGGGTGCGGATCTCGATTTCATTAGGTTTCATCCTGGCAATGCCCTTCAGACAGATATGAGAAACACCGTTCACCTTAGTCAACATGTGCAACCTTCATATTTTCCATGTTCATTATCTAAATCTCTTCATGTGATTGAACTGTGATAGATTCTGGGTTTTGTGGATTAAACGATTATCTGAGTAGAGCTCTGTTGTCACATATGAATTTAGTATGCTTGAGTAAATCACTCGTGTACAGTAGTTGGACTCATATAGGGTAATGATTCCTATAGCCGAAGAATTGAGTAAGCCAACTAAATAGTTTGTTTAGTGTCTATCCTAAAATTTTCACGAGTCACTAAAATCTGGAGTAAAGGTTTTGTGGGTATACCTCTTGTAAACCCTCACGACACTATAACTCGTCCACTAGGGACACCTAGGGGTTTAAAGGCTTATTACATATGCTAAATGTAGTCGCGATTCCTGCGAAAGTGAGTTAGGATTTTTATTTTCTAGATTAGATTTGCTCGAGGACTAGCAAATAATAAGTTTGGGGGTATTTGATAGACACATTTTTGTGTCCGATTTAATCTCAATTTTATATGTTGTTGGTATTTAAATTTTGTACTTATTATGGTTTTTATTGTTTTTTAGGTATTTTTGGAGAAATGTTAAAGGCACCCTCAACTTGGATTAAGGCACCCATTTTTTGGATCAGGGCAACCACACCCAAGATTTTGAATCACATTTTGGCGGGAAGTAAATTCTGCTTCACCCAAACAGCGAAAACAGGAAACTATCGGCTTTTGGAAGTTATGTGTTTTTGGAAATTTTCTCTTGTTTGGAAAGCAGAATTAAATTGGGTAATAAGAAGGTAGAAGAGAAAGATATAAACACCATTCTCTTAATAGAATCAAATCAACAGAGAAAGAGAAGAAATCAGAAAAAGAAAATTTCGTTTTTAGAATTTTCTTCGGTGAATCATTGAAGAATTAAAAGGAAGTTTTAATGTGATTTAAGGCTTGGGATGGTATAAATAGAGGTGATGATCAATTGGGTTGAGGGGAGAATCGATTGGGAAGCTTAGAATAGATTGAATCAGCGGAAAAAAAGTGAACAGAAGAACAAAATTTCTGCTGCTGTTCAACGAAGAAGAACAACAAAATACACAGAAGAACTGTCGTTCATTAACGAACAGTCCGTAGTTCTTTCCGTTGTCTTTAAATACCTTCTGTAACAGATTGGAAAGCTCACAGTAACGTTTATAGGCGTATCAAAAATCCTGTTACACCATTATTCAACCTTGTAATCAATATTTTGAGCAATGAAAAGATCTTTTGAGCAAGTTTTTCTCCACCATGAGCTAAGTTTCTTTACTGGGATGATGGAGGAGGTTTTTCCTCTCAATTTTATGTGGTAAGTCTATTTTATTTAATTCATTTATAATTCTTTATCTATTAAATTGCATAGTTTCGAAATAGAAAAAAACGGTTTTCATTCAGTAGTGGTGTTTTTGTTTGATGGATCATGCTGGGTTGACGACCATTGATGTTCCATGCTTATGATTTACCTCTGCTTGTTTGCACAAAAACCTATTTTGGCAATATCTGAGCTTAATTTATTTAAAAAGAATTACATGATTAATCACATAGTTGTGGGAAATAACTGAATCCTTATTCCTGGTTTTCTCCATATTTTCTAAAAACATCTCTAGTTTATTTTGCTTTGTTTTTATTATTTCTAAAATCATTACCTTCACAAGTTCGAGAATCGAACACTTTTTACCACTATTCTAAAACACATCAGCTTACAACTGTTGTTGTTCCTGTTGCGTCTTCTCTTTTCTTTCCTGTTGCTTATTTCTTCTTGTAACGGCTGAACCCTGTTCTGTAACGCATATACGCGTCTCTGTTTAGCTGTGTTACATCTATTTCACCTTTGTAAACACTTTTTGGAGCAATGAAAGATTATTTTGAGCATATTTTCTCTACCATGAGCTAATCACCATCACTGGGATGACAGAGGAAGCTTTTTCTCTAATAATTAAGTGGTATGTATTTAATTAATTTATTTATGCAATTTATTTATGATTAATTGGCTTGATTGAAAATTGATTTAAAAGATTTTTATTAAGTAATTGTGATTCCGTTAGATGGTGCATGCCTCGGATTAGGTCCCTAGATGCTCCATACTTGTGTTATACAGTTGTTGTTTTGAAATTCTATTTTTACAATGCTTTAGAATTTTAATTGCATGATTAAAATTACTATCACTTGATTTATTGGTTAAAAGTGAAATCTTGAATCCTAGATCTTCCCCATATTTTAAAAAGTCATCTTTATTTTAATCTATTTTATTTTCTTTAATTAAAATTAGGTCTGAAATTAAATCTTCACAAGTCTGAGAATCAAACCTCTTTTTACCACTATATTTTATCACATCACAAAATCACCGAGAACTAATCGCAGAGAGAAAGAAAATATTCTCGAGTTATTGCCGAGAATTTTTCCCATTAAAAAAATATATTTGGAGAAGTTACTCGATGGATTGATGTTGTAATGTAAATAAGCGAAGAGAAAGAGGGTTAGGGGGAGAGCTCAGGAAACGAAGAGAAGGGAAAGAAATCACTTCAGAAGATTTTTTCTCTGCTGCTGCTGAAGAACACGAAAAACAGAGGCTACGACAATGGTTTCTTCAACCTCTCAGCCACGATATCTTCATCCATTTACAACAGATATATTTGTATTTGCAACATCTATCTTCAGCTGCAACGGTTTCTTCAACCCATCTGTAATGGATATCTTAGCATCTACAACGTTTATCTTCAGCCTTGCTCTGTAACAATGAGTTTGTAACACCTATAAACGTTGCAAACTCACTGTTTTCTTTATTTTAATCTTTTTTCATCATTTGTAAACACTTTGAACCATGAACCATTATTTTGAGGAAGTCATTAATATGAGGATCTAAACCCCTTTGCTGAAGCGACGGGGGAAGCCATTGTTCCAAGAAAAGTGGTATATTTTTATTTTAATTAATTTTTGCAATTTCTTTTATGATTATTTGCTTTGATTAAAAATTGATTTAAGGATTTTTATTAAACATTTGTGATTTCTTTTGATAGAGCATGCTTAGTCTAGGGTTTTTCATATTCTATACTTTCGAGTTACAATTGTTGCTTTGAAAATCTACTTTTGCAACATATTAGAATCACTTTAAATGTAAAGAATTGCATGAATATTGATTAGACTCAATCACTTTAATTGGTTAATGGTGGAATCCTGAGTCTCAGTGCCTCTTTAATCTTAATACCAACTTTGTTTTGAGTTTTCTAGTTTAATTATTAGAGTTTGAATCTAAAATCAATCTTCACAAGTTCGAGAGTTTGAAACCTATTCTTATCACAACTACTAATCAACATCAAGTAACTACAAGAATAGCGGCAAAGAGTATTTCGGAGCTAGAATCGTTTGAGCTATAGATAAAATCGGAGGTTTGGGAGGTAACTACTGTATGTGCTTTTTTGAAAAGATTAGGTTCGGAATTGTTGGAAGAATTCTTTACGGAGCAATTTTGAAAACCTTAAATATAACTTGTAGGAAGGTGAAGATGGTAAGAGTGATGGAGAGTTTCTTTAGACTTCTTGAAGGAAATATGATATTACTGTGATGGCGTTTCCACAGGTAATGGATATATAATATGGAATCATTTTGGTAAATTCATTGTGGCTGAGTTGGGGAAATTGGAGTGGTTACCAATAAATTTTAGTAGTGATTATGGTTGGTATTTGAGAACTGGAATGGGAAGTTAAGCTCCAAGTAAGGAATTATACATAAAAAAACACACAAATCACTATAAAAATAAAACAAATTTGGAAATAAACCACATAAATTACCTGGAGAAGACACATTTCCTGCTATTTGTGTGGCATTCCACCTCGATGCTCTTCCAAGGATGTCAAGTAAGAAAAAGAGGGTGGCGATGCCCCAGAGTACCCTGGTATCTTGTTCTGCTCCGGATTAAGACTGAGAGTTCTAAACAAAGATAAATAGCAAGGATTGACCCTGTTTCCCGAAAGAAACAAGTATGTTATGGCTATATGTCTAACTCTTCTTCGTCCATCACCACCAATCCAGATTTTTCCTTCTCCTTAGATTTCTCAAAATTTTCATTCAAACGAACTAAATTAATCTTTCTTGTATTATGAATAGATTCCCTTACCCCGTCCTTGTTTCTTACCTTTTGTATCTAGGTTTATCTCCGACAGCTTTTCAAACTCTTATTGGTATAAAATTAGGCCCCACCAAACAATTATTTAGTCAGCACATAAACCTTTTTAAAAAGTATAACATTGTCGAAACCCTCAAACACGCTTTTCCTTCCACTGGCATACCGGTTATTTGGAAAACATCATTTGGAAAGATAGTCATCTCACTGAATGGGAGATAAAATGTTGTTGTCTCTAGCCAGAATTTTTCCCTAAAGCAACATACGGTAACATCGTCATATTGGTTCTGTCGGAATAAATTGTAAGCCATAACCCTGAATTTTGTACCAAGATTATCACTGCATTGCTTTCTGTACCTAATGGCTAAAAACTAGCCTTCTGGTGTTTCAGTTTCGGGTTCGCAGTCACATGATCCTATACAAATCATAAACATGTTAAACAAAGAAAAAAAAACATGATAATTAAATTAACAATGACATATACATTCTTAGATTTAAATTATTACTTGTGCTCGACACTCCCTTGCAGCCCATGGAGATTCGTAACCCAATAAGACTGGCATATCTCTTGGCTAAACCCAATTCTCCTACTCAGGAAAAAATCACCATACCTTCAATAACTTGTTTGTTGCACCTGGAGGTGGATTCTTTTTTCTGCCTTTCAATTTATGTTCCAGGGGAACAACCAATGGACCAATATTTCTTTAGGCATTATCTTCTTCTTCTTGTTCTTGATGTTGTGGTTGATAAATCACAACTTCACATTCACTTTCTTCTTCTAATGGTCTGCCAATGACAAGTGCACCTTTGATACTTTGGCTTGCAACCAATATAATCTTGTTACGAGGGGTTAAAGTCTGATCATGTATTGGTGTTACTTTTTGGGTTCTCTCCTTTTTTTCTCTTTGGTCGATTCCTAAAACATGTTAAGAACTGTGCTCAGTACACATAGCAAACATTGAAAAATTACGAAATATTAAAACTTGGAATTTATTATGAAATTCCAAAATTACTTACGGTTAGGAATTAAGCTTATGACCTAACTGTAATGCAGCAAACTAGAAATTTTTAGATTTCCAGATGCACCTACGGTTAAAAAAGACGTAAAGCTAGCCGCAAAAAATTTAACTGTTAGGAATTAGCCATTACGACCAGGTCAAAAACTTATAATGTATATTCTACGGCTAGGAAATGTGTGAAGAAATTTTTAATTTTTTCAGACTCACTTACGACTAAGAGTTTATCAATTTCCAGTCGTGGGAACAATATTGTACTAGCCTAAGACTAGAAAATGATTAATTCCTGACCGTAAATAGACTACTTACGGTTATGAAAATATGAACTCCTACCTGAAACTGAAATTCGATTTTAATTTTTTCGATTCTAACCTATTTAAGTAATCAAAAGCAACAAAAACTGGTGAATTTTTCGATTCTTACGTAATATAATTCATTTTTAGAGGATTAACTTCTTGATTTAATTATTTTTCTTGTTCTTCTTGAGGTTCATCACCATCATCACTTGGTGGTGGATTGTTTGCATGTAATTCTAAATTAAGATTTTCAGTATTTCTTTTATTAACATTCTTCGTCCGGCATATCATCTTTTATAGAAAACTTAGTCGACGATGAATAACTTTGAGAATCGATGATTCAACGATAAATCGTAGTTTGAAGAAGAAGAAAGAAGGAGTCAAGAAAATAAAAAGAAAACGGCTGAAGGAAAAATAAAAATAAAACAAAATAAGTTTAATAGATTTTATGTTTCTGAATTAAATATAAGATCCAGGTTATTATGGAAGGATAATATGGTAAAAAGGTTAATCAAGGGTTATTCGAACATTTGATATCTATTAAGATGTCTATTACATACATTCTGACAGTATAAGTTTAGAGGAGCCCTTCATAAAAAAAACTAGGATCCCAAAAACATATTTCTTATACAGGTTGTGGTGCACAGCACCAAGCCGATATGGCCTTTTTGACACATCTGTATAGTATACTGCATCAAACTGGGCGTGATCAAAACACTTAAATCCGAGGATTTATTCGACCCATCCGTATCTTGACGGGTGGATATAAAATCCGTCTCTCGGCAGATCGGAAACAAATAGATTTTTGAAACCCGCATTTCTTACGGATTAGACACAAGTGGAACATCACGCGTCCATTGGACATTCGATCCTAAGGATAATGTTGGTAATATATATATATGAAGGTTATGTAAAATTTATAGGTAATATATATAGTTACCTATTGATTAGGGCTTAGACTTTTATCTAAAGATAACTTTGTTCCACCACTTTTCTCTTCCAATGATTCCCTTTCTTGCACACTCTGTTTTTTTTTCCTGCATTAAATCTTCCTTTATTTTATTGTGAATAGAAAATTTATATCTTTTTCTCTATAGATAATACCAAAGTAAGATCAGTAAATGTTTTGGAAATTATCACACAAGAATCATTAGGTAAGTAAAAAAGTTGTTGAATGTGATTATGATTTCATATTCCGAGTTAAACGTTGACCTTTTCTTTAAAAAAAATATCTAGAATCCTTCCACATCCAGTTCGCTTATCCGTCCACTCATAGGTGATAAATCCAACGGGTAAAAAATTAGATATGGATCAAAATCTCAAATCCATCATTTATATGGACTGGACGTGGGCCAGATTTGCATCACCCATTTGGTTGCTCACCCAAACCGGGACGGTTAAAAGTTAAAACCAGAAAACGAATCCAACGTCTCAGAAATAGGCCTGCACATCGGGTCGGGTGGGTCGGGTTTGGCCCCACCCGTACCCGACCCGTCAGTTGGCGGGTAACTGAAGTATTCATCCGTACCCAACCCGCCGTATGACGGATCGGGTCGGATCTGACCCGCCATTTTGGCGAGTCGGGTGCGGGTGGTACGGATCACCCGCCCACGATTAATTCAGATAAGAGACACAGAAAAAGTCTTTTTAATAAGATAAAAACTTAAATCAAGGAATATTTCTTCAGTAAAAGAAGAAGATATGGCTATGGCTTCCTTTCCAGATCAAATTGATAACTTCAACGAATTCCAACAGTGAAGAAATGAACCAATTCATCAATACCCATATCCAGAAGGTGGTCTAGATCTACTCTTCGGAAAGTGAATCTTAATTTCTGCTTCTTTTAGGGTTTGTAGTAACTAGGATATCTCTTCCATCTTTATATTCGATCTAAGAAAACTAAAATTAAAGAGAGACTAGGTTTTTTATACAGACAAACTCAGTATTAGACTAAAAAATTTTAAGAACCAAAATGGATTTTGAAGTATTGAAGATACATCTAAAGATGATGATTGGGACTGCCACTAAGATTGCCACTAGGACTGCCAAGTCAAATTATCACATGGGTTACACATGTGATCCCATGGGCTAATAGTACACATATAAAAATGTTTTGTATATAAAGAGTATTTTTAACATTTCTGTTAATAAATGAAACACACTTTATTTCTTCCTTTCTGTTATGGTATCAGAGCTAAAGATCTGGGAAAAGCAAAAAAAAAAAAAAAATCAGTAAAGTCACCATTAATGAAAGTCTAGAAAGAAACAGAAATTCTTTCTCTCTTGTTTTAAATTAATTTCTTGAAAACACAAGAAATTATCAGATTTATTGAAACTCTTAGTAATGAGCATTTCTTGAATTCATCAGTTAGTCAAATTTTTAAAGCAACAAGAATTGTCACTTCAATCAACGAAAATGAAAAGAGTATAGAGATGTGTATCAGTGAATCGATAAATGAAAAAGAGTATTGATCAGAGTGTAGAGTGATTCTTTTCTTCATCGATCAATGAATTAATTCAGACGCGTGCCAGCAATTAATGGAATCTGTCAGTCAATACAAGCATGGCAGACAATAGATAGTGGAGGTAATCAATTCTCAGCGAGTTTCGAGAGAAAACTTCATCTATAAAACAAAAACAATGCATCATAGGTGATTTCTTTCTCTTCAGATCTATTCTTCTTCTTGCTGAACCAATTTCTTCTCTGCTGAGATTTTGTCATTATTCTTTATCTTACCTTCACTGATCTTGCTATTACAAAACTAGATCTCTGGTTCTCTATTATTAAGTAAATGCAAATCAATCTTGATAATCTTTAACCAGAACATCTTGTTTGTAATAAATCTGATCAATACTGTCTCTGATCTCTGAGTCAAAAATAGTTTTGTTCATACTCAAAGTTTCATGATTGAAACATTTCCATCTTCATCATTATCAAGCGATTCTGAAGTCATGGAAAATCCAACATCATCAACTATCTCAAAAATTCCTCTAAGTCAACTAACAAGCTTTGTTAAACTCAACCTCACAGAAACAAACTACAATACATGGAAGAATTTGATGCTACCAGTGATTCAGAAGTTCAAGATCCAAAAATTTCTCGATGGATCTCATACATGTCCTCCTCAATATTCGAGTCCAAGAAATCAACAAAATGGAATTGAAAATCCATTGTACACAGACTGGGTAGATGAGGATTCTACTATAATTATGTGGATCCATTCGTCTATATCAGAATCTGTAATTCCTTACTTCTCAACATCCAAATCTTCTGCTGAACTTTGGAAGAACATAGAAGAACGATTTGGGAAAGTATCATCAACTCATTCAATCCAGCTAAGGACTAAACTAATCTCCATTAAGCAAGGTAAAAAGTCTGTATCATCACTAATTAGTGAAATTAAATCTTTAACTGATCAATTAGCTGCAGCTGGAGAAATAGTATCAGACAAGGAGTTAGTGGTCATCACACTAAAAGTTTTGAATGAAGAATATGTTCCATTTGCGACTTCTATGAGACACAGAAATCCACCAGTGTCCTGCATAGAACTGCATAATAACCTCATCAGTGAGGAGTTTGTCATTCAGGAAAGACAACAAGAACAGCAAGAAGAAATGTCTGCAAAGGCTTTCTATACTACTGGAAGAGGATATCCAAGAAACAATTATTCAACTACAAGAGGCAACCCAAGAATCTAAAATCGTGGGCAATATAATAATTCCAGATATTCAAATCAGTCTTTCTCATCAAGATCGAACTATGGAAGAGGAAAATCATCAGAATACAGAGTTATCTGTCAACTGTGCAATCTACCAGGTCATACTGCTCCGGCGTGTAATTAGAGACAAATATACACTTATCAAGGAAGGCAACCTCCTAGAAATCTAAAGGCAATGATGGCTACATCAGACAATTGCAATAAAGAGGAGTGGATTGCTGACAGTGGAGCAAATCAGCATATTGCAACAAACAAAAAGTTTCTACAAAGCACAATAAACTACATGGGACCAGAATCTATACAAACAGCAAATGGAGCAGGTATGAAAATTACTCATCATGGTAATTCGCATAAAACAGCTAATTCATATTTGTTTGGACTCAATAATATCTTGGTAGTGCCTGAAGCCTCACACAATCTACTCTCAGTACACAAGTTTACCACTGACAATAAAGTTTCGTTAACTCTTGATTCAAATGGTTTTACTGTAAAGGATCAGACATCTGGGAAGATACTTTTCCGCGGTCCACATAGAGATGGTTTGTACCCAATCACTTTTGGAGGAACATCAAATTCATCGGTAGCATTATCTTCAACAATAAGTGACAACCTATTACTACATCGCAAATTTGGTCATCCTTCATTTCATACAATGCAGAGGATATGCAACTCATTACAACTATCTAGTAAACTTTCAAAACCTTTACACTGTATTGATTGTAAGCTTTGTAGAGCCAAGAAACTGCCATTCCAGATTTCTACTTCTGTCTCTGTCAAACCATTAGAACTACTGCACATTGATCTCTGGGGACCTTGTTCTGTAGCATCTAATTCTGGGTGCAAATACTATGCAAATGTAATTGATGATTACAGTAAATTTTGTTGGCTGCTTACTTTGAATAATAAATCAGATTTCAAAAGTGCCTTTGTCTCTTTAGTTCATCAGCTGGAAAATTTATTATCTACAATTGTTAGCATCATAAGGAAAGACAATGGTGGAGAATTCATAAACAAATTTTTACAAGATTTCTGTACAATCAAGGGAATTTCACATCAGTTCACCTGTTCTCACACTCCGGAACAGAATGGAGTTGCAGAGGTTAAACACAAGCATTTACTAGAAATAACAAGGACATTCTTATGTCAATCCACAATGCCTTCAAGTTATTGGTTGGATGCAATTCAAACAGCAAACTTCATCATCAATAGATTACCTACAAAATCCATTAACTATTTGTCTCCTTATGAGTTGCTGTTTAGTAAACCTCCAGATTATCAACAATTCAAAGTTTATGGATGCTCCTGCTTTCCTTGGTTAAAACCATACACAACTAACAAATTGGAAACAAGAAGCAAACATTGCATCTTCATTGGATACAGCTCAAATCAGAAAGGCTACATATGCCTGGATCCGACAACTGGGACAGTGTATATCTCACGCCATGTTATTTTTGATGAAAATACATTCCCATATTCAGTTCTTGTGAGAAGTGAACAGCCCCAATCAATATCACCCACTTCATCACCAATACTTCAAACTGGGTCCTCAACTGTTTCTGCTACTGCATCTGACAACATAACAACACATAACAATCATAACATGCAGACAAGAGGGGAAACTGGGAACAGTAAAACAAAAGCATACTATGCTACTAGATATCCTATGAACACTGCCTTCATGAGCAATTTCAGCAAAATTCCAACTTGTATACGCATGGCTCACAAGGAGAAGGTCTGGCAAGTAGCTACTGCTGATGAGTTTCAAGCACTAAAGGATGCAGGGACTTGGACTCTAGTTGACAATCAAGGACTGAATAACATAGTAGGCTGTAAATGGGTTTTTCGCATTAAGTACAATCCAAATGGATCAGTAGCTCGACATAAAGCCCGGTTAGTAACTAAGGGATATCATCAACAACCGGGCCTGGATTATGAAGAAACCTTCAGCCCAGTGGCAAAACCTACAACAATAAGAGTTATACTATCATTGGCAGTTCAATACAATTGGAAAATTCATCAATTGGATGTGTCCAATGCATTTCTACATGGAGAACTCAAAGAAGAAGTTTATATGACACAACCACCGGGCTACATTGACAACAAGCCCAATGCAGTTTGCCTTCTTCATAAAGCAATTTATGGGCTCAAGCAAGCACCAAGGGCTTGGTATGAGAAGTTAAGCACAAGTCTAACTAAGTTGAACTTTGTTCAATCAACAGCTGACACAAGTCTTTTTGTTTCACAAATGGGCTCAACTATAACAGTGGCACTAATCTATGTAGATGATATAATGCTCACAGGCAATTTTGAAGCCCATCTAGCAGCAACAATAAAGACCATACAAAGAACTATTCCAATAAAAGATATGGGGGATATGCATTATTTCTTGGGCCTGGAGGTGACAAGAACCAGTGATTCAATACAAATTGGACAAGGGAAATACATCACAGATTTGTTACTGAAGATGAAAATGGAAGGGTGCAAACCAGTAACCACACCAATGTCTGCTTCAGAAAAACTAAGTAAGGTTTCAGGAGATCTACTGAATGATCAAACAGCATACAGAGTACTAGTTGGAGCACTTCAATATGTCACATGGACAAGACCAGACGTTTCTTTTGCCGTGAATCAAGTATGCCAATTCATGCATGAACCAAGAACGAAACATATGGAGGCAGCAAAGAGAATCCTTCGCTACTTAAAGGGAACCATGGACTGTAAAATGGTTTTTACCAAAGGATCAATCACACTAACTGCCTTCTCGGATGCAGATTGGGCGGGATCCATAGATGACAGTCGATCAACGGGAGGATATGGTGTCTATTTTGGATCCAATCTAGTCTCTTGGTCTTCGAAAAAGCAAACTACCGTTGCTCGCTCAAGCACCGAAGCCGAATACCGAACTCTAGCACATACAGCAGCGGAAGTTGTTTGGATTTGCTACTTGTTGAGAGATTTGAATGTAAAGCTAACAGGAATACCGAGAGTGGCCTGTGACAATATTAGTTCAATTAGCTTAGCGTCAAATCCGGTGATGCATTCCCGCATGAAGCATGTTCACATTGATTATCACTTCGTCCAGGAGCTTGTCCAAAATAAGTCCATCACAATTAGCGGATATCTTCACCAAACCATTAGCTACAAAAAGGTTTGCAACATTACGAAGCAAGCTCACAATTGCTATGGCAAACATGAGCTTGAGGGGGGATATTGAAGATACATCTAAAGATGATGATTGGGACTGCCACTAAGATTGCCACTAGGACTGCCAAGTCAAATTATCACATGGGTTACACATGTGATCACATGGGCTAATAGTACACCTGTACAAATGTTTTGTATATAAAGAGTATTTGTAACATTTCTATTAATAAATAAAACACACTTTATTTCTTCCTTTCTGTTATGAAGAACTAAAAGAAGAGCAGAGACAGTGTTGGGTTGCCGCTAGGGTATTTGAAGGAAAAAATGAAAGAAAAAGTATTTGAAGTTCTTCACTTCAGTACAAGAAAAAGTTTCAAATACTTCACTAAAGTGGTATTCTTCAGGTAAGTCTTTTTAATATTTGTTTTTCTCAGTTCATTTCATTTTAAGCTCTAGTAAATAGTATTTGAAACCCTAGTTTAATTTGCATCAGTTTATCATATCACTATTTTTTGGTGGGATAGGCTGATGGATCGTATGAGAGAAGGTGTCACTCACACCCGACCTATTTATCGACGGGTCGAGTGCGAATCGGGTTAAAACTGACGGGTACGGATCAGGTGGCGGATATGGGTCGGGTATGTGCAGCCCTAGTCAAAACACATTATTCTGGCTTCACTGGAAAGCAATTAGAAATAGATGAAAATCTCCGCCTGCTAAACTTCTCCAGTAACTGGGGTTCTACAAAATCTGAGGATTTATGATCGTAAACCCCTATACTAGAAAAAGATGTTCCTGAGTAGATTTCAGCGATTGAGGAATTCTAAGGCTAGGGTTGTTGATACTCTAACTCTTCCTTATGTGAAGAAGAAAGTTCTTAACTCATGGTCTGCTTGTCAAGATACTTACTTTTCAACTAAGGTAACAAACTAATCCTTTTTTGTACATTTGCTTTCTAATTTGTGATTTGTGTAATGGGTTTTATTTAATTTTCGTGATTGATTGCTGTTGGTTGCAATTTTTGTTTGTTCAAGTTTTGGTTTTTAATGGGTATTGGTGATTTCCAATTTCTTACTGAAGGATATTTTTGAGAGGCATAAAGTGGTGTTTACAGTCTCGACTTCTATAGCATCTGTTGGAACTGCATGGATTGGTGAGATCTTCTTACACTGTCAATGTTTTTAAGACTTTTAGTTAAACATGAAACATGAACTCTCAAATTGGAAGGGTTATTACATTATTGAAAGCGCATTGAACTAAGCTAGGCTGTCAGAGAGGTCATTCTCTAGATAATGTTAAGTACAAATTCCAGTTTGTTCCTTAATTTGTTTATTGTGTTTAGGTGATATTAACATAAATCAGCTGAAAGATAGTGACTGATTTTGACTGCCCACTTAGTGTCAAGCACATGTGGTTTGATAATTGCGTTTGTTCTTTGGATGAGCTTTGAATATTCAGTGTTTTACATCTTAATTGTTAAAAACTGATGAATAGAACTATCTTTAAACATTTATGAGCCCTTTCAGTCTATTACCAAGGCTCGCAGCTTCTTTGAAGATACTTTTGTTTTAGAGAAGTCTGGCACAAGGTACAGGCCAACTTCAGACACGAAACTATTTGGGCACGCTCACAGAGTCACAGTGAATGACTAGGATCAGTAGATAACATGAAAAGTGCATCTCCTACGCATGCACTAACTGGTTTGGCATGTTCCCGCGGTCTTCGGAAAAAAGAAGAAGGAACAAACCTTTAGCTTAAGCTGAGTACGTTGGAGCAAGTGTTTCATATACAAATGAAATACATCACCATCAAGCACTACTTCATACAAGCTAGGTAACCACATAGAGATTGCACCCAAATACTGCAAACCTGAAGAATAAGTTGCAGATATTTCCATGAGGAACTTCCAAGACCCAATTTTGACTTATTGAGATACTTTCTGGGAGTAGCACAAAAATGCATTAAGGAGCAGTGTTGAAGATTTAAATATCTAGAGATATAATCTATAGGACAGTCCATCATATAATAGCGTGAAGAAAGGTACGATAGAACGTTTGGCTAGAATTACTCTGGTTCGACAATGAGAGTTTATCACAGCAGTAAAAAGATTGGCCGTAAAATAGCCAGGGGTAATCCCATTTGTATGTAAGTGGCAGAAGGGTAGAAAAGCCAGAGACTAGCAAGGCCTCCTATGTACTCCTTGTGACACACGAAGTATTAATTTATAACTACTCTTGTTTTTATCAGAAAGTCAAAACTACCTTCCTTTTAAATAGTATAAGCTGCTACCAATTCGTTCTACTTACCCCCAACACAACACAAACTAACATGTCGGTAATTGCTATTATAGCTACCTTTTTAAGCCCCTTCTTGACTTTTGATTTTATTTTGGTAGGTTATTCTTTGCGGTACATGCATAACACAAAAGTTGAAAAGAAGCTCGAGTCTATCGAGAAAGCAGTGAGTTTTTCTTATTCCTTACAGATTGTGTTATTTTGAATATTGATTGGTGATTGTCACATGGGCTTCAAGTTTTCTATTTTTGAGCACTATTCTATTCTCACTCAACTTTACAGATCTCATGGAACTTAGTCCTGTTACTGTAGGAAGTTCTTTTCTCCCCTTGGCTCCCCTGAAAACAGAACTCAGAAAGACCATCCTAGTCACTGGAAACCCCGGATTACAAATCTAGGAATTTTGTACGCTGACATTAAGAGCAGTATTTTATAGAGAAATAAGGACATACATTCATGCATTCTATCCGAAGCAGGTGATAAATGTCGTTTTTGATTATGTCAGTTGAAATTATATTCTAGTATGTCAGATGTAGGACTAAAAATGTTTGCAAATAAAAGGGAGATAGCTTCCCACATTTTCTTCCTTACATTATAAAGATATTATTGAATCATCTCCAATATTTTGATAAGTTAATTCTCAATCTACTTCAGAAAGAGATAGAGATTTTATTTTCGAACTTCATAGTAGTAAGGTACTGTTCATATTTGCTAAAGAAGAGGAATTTCATTGCTGCCATTTCAGTTCTCCTTCTATATTCATCTAGATATTGTACCGTTATGATTACTAACGGTTGCATTGTTTCTGTAAAAGATGAAAGACAATAAAAATATTGAGCAGGGTGAGCTAAAGAAGCTTGTTGGATATAATGTCAGCCTTACATCTAGTATTGCGACTGCTGGAACCACTTTAGTTATCGGGTTTGTTCACCAACATTTATTTCCCCATGAATTTTCTGTCACTTTGCAATTTGATACATGTTCTGTAACTTGCTTTTGATTCTCCAAATTTTTCAACCCAAGTGGTTGCTATTGACATGTCTAATGTTATTCTCATTGGTGAAGACCTTGAAATTTTCCTTGCTGGTTTATTAAATATGTAAATTAATAAAATGCTTATACTTTTTTTAAAATAGTTACATCAAAATTCTGAGGCTGGGCAGCTATTTGGAAATGTCAAAGCAATATAAAAAATTGTCTGAGACATTTATGATCTAAAAGAAAGCTTAGGTCATGTTAGGTATGTGATCCAGAATGATGGTGCTTGTACAATTGCCTTTTGGTGTTTCTGGTGAAAGTAGTTTATTTTTAACATTGTTCTGAATTTTTAAATATGAAAAAGGTCCAAATTGATACCAGAACAAATTTATATCTTGTGTTTTAGATCACGAATCAAATGCGGCTACAAGTTTCAAAGCCCATTAATTCAATTGTAATTATGTTTGTTGCTTCGGTTATAGGTATGCTCTTGGCTGGCGAGGTGGAAAATGGTTTGCCAACAAGAAATTCAGAAAAGAGCAGATGAAAATGCTTGGGATGAAAACACCTGCACGGTGGAAATTACCATCGCTAAGGAATCCCTTCCCAAAACTTCCGTCTTTAAGAAGGCGATTAAGACTGCCAGGAAAACCTAGTAAAAAATCTGATGCCTTGGAAGACACTGCCGCCACCACAATTTCCAGCAACCTGCACTCACTGCCTAAGTAGCAATTGGTTGAAAGCTGGGAAGATATATTTGTAAAAAAAATTGAACATGTTTTTATAATCATTGAAAATGAACATGATTAATATAGATTTTGAATCACTTACTTCAAGTCGGTATTTTAGTTGGGAAAACAAAGGCTGAAATTACACAAGTTTCATTTTTGAGTACAGGACTTTTATGTTGAGAAACTTATGTCTAATCTGGGTTTCTTATTTTCAAAAAAAAATATTCGTTACATCATTGAAGTTGAACTAATGAAGAAGAACTAGCTAAATTTTTATTTAGTTGGATTCATATTTAGACCTTGCCTTTAATCTAGTTCCCTTGTCTATGAAGAACTCAAAAATGATAAGTAGCTGATTCTTGTGATTTACATATGAACACTGCGGCAATCTACACAAACATATTTTAACCAATTCTGCTGTCAGAGTCCACCAGCATCAGGTTTTTAGAACCCACACCAAATAGTAAGAACGGCGGGCGACTCCTGACTAATTCGAGTTTGTTAACATACAAGTGAACAAGTGAAACTTACATTTGACTAATTAATAAAATTCTGTTTATACACGTCTTACAATATTGGCTATTCTTTGATGTATCCTATTTCTACTCTTTTCATTTCATTGTCGTTTGGGGCGGAGTTGCAGATTTCTCGAGGCAGTCAACAATACCTTCACAATCTGCTTGAGGCACAATACAACCTGAATTATCATTATGGGTATTATGGGAATCATCAGCTTGATATGAGTGGGGAGAACGGAGATTTCCATGGGTCTGACATGCTTTCATTGTCTTGCAGTGCTCTGCTTCGTCGTCTCTGATATTGAGAAACACATCGTACAAATTTTCTGAAATAAAATAAGTAGTTATTCATGAACAATACAAATCACAATACAGAAGTTTCACACACATTCCAGTATTCCACAACTCAGGTTGAATGATTTAGATATTGTAAGATGCAAATTGAACGTCAAAAACCCAAAACAATGTCAGTCCTTCCTCTTTACCTATTTTCGGCCTTCGAGAATTGGGAGGCCTGGCTGTTTGGAATTCATCTGAGAAGATAACCAAAAGAAGATAATTTCAGATAGAGTCCTAGTTTATAAAATCAGTTCCATGGGTGGTGTTGAAAGAAGAATTGGCTTACCGAACAAGTACAAGTCACCTTCTGTGTAGTACTTGACAGCAACCTCAGGGGCCGGCAGGTTTTTCAACTCATCTGGATCAATGAAAGAAGAAACCACCAAGAAACACATTACTAAATTGGACCACGGTGGTCCGCAAGCTTCTTAATAAAGAAAAGAAGAGGGAAACAGAAATAGAAGACAGCTTCTTTTACTAGCCAACACAATCGGCCTACTGAATTTTCACATCAAATATAGTAAAATTTATAGATGGACATCTACTTTGGAACTCCAAGAAGTTTTCGTATTTATTTGTGCTTTCGATAATTGCAATCCCAGCAAGGACTAAAATACTTCCTTTGTTCAGAGCTGCTCTATCATTATTTTAGATAAACTAACGGTTTATCAATAAATCCTTGTATACAATTTTTCAGTTACCAAAACTGAGCAACATCATGACTATCAGGCATAATCATAATACATACCTCCCTGAAGCTTTAAGAACTTGTCATAAGTTTCAAAAGCATGCATCTCCACACATTCAGAAAAATGATCTGAGAAAATAAAAAAAGTTAACGACGCTTAATACTTTTCAACCCTTGGGACTAGTTCAAGCAGTAGGACCCTTCAGCAGGTCAAGAACATATAAAAGTGCAAGTAAAAGAGGTACACTTAAAATTCGTCATAGGCAAACTACTTACAAGCCATTCTTGGGCTTATTGCATACATCACCACTATCATGAAATAATAGAATACTGCAATGTGTTGGGCAAGAAAGCGGTCAAACCACCAGGAATTTCCTCCAAGTTCCTGCACAAAAGAAGGTGAAATGTTACGAGAGTAACATGTGAAGGGGGGGATTTCTGAATTGAACTGCATAGCATCTGGATGGTACCAAGAAATAAATGAATTTTCAAACAATAATGAGGTTTTGCCTGGTTATATGAGGTGCTACACCATAATAACAAATAATTTTATGATTTCTTTTCTGCAATATGCTCCATTATGACTTAACTGTCCATATGGCAAAAGAACATATTCAATTTAGCAATGGGTTTAAATTGGTTTGCAGACCATGGATACCACATTTTAAGCATGTGCCAATTGGTCATTTATATTTCACATATAATTTTGACTAATGTTTGTGATGGCATATACATTGACCTCAAACTGTCACTCATGTAGCCAGATCATTAAACACGGTAACAATGCATAGAGAAGTCAAAACTGCTAAAAGTACGATATGAGGCTAAACGGATATGCAATCAGCTATAGGAGAATAAGAGGTTAAATAAGGAGATTAGAGGGTTGCATCATAAACGGCCGCACCTCCATGATAAGTAGGTGATGCATCTCATTCCAGCTTTCGGCAAAATGCACTTTCAAATAATCTGCTCTTCTCCACCAACCAAAAGTCTCATACAGGTGTAGAACAGACATAAACGCTGAATCACAATAAAAACATGCCACAATTAGCATGTACAAAGTCTTCGTAAACCAATGGGGACATGAAATACTGAAGAAACTCATATTCCAGGCATACATGAAGCTTTTCTATGACAAAAGATCGGGATAATTGTGTACTCAGCCGTAGGCACATATGCCTTTCATCTACTCAATTGGCTCGGTAAATTCAGAAGACGCCATTATACCCAGTTTACTAATATTCATGACTAGGATATTAGTTCAAATCATCTTCACCAACTAAGCAATGTTATTAAACAACTAAGCAGATAGTTGCACCTTCGTGTTTGTTCTCCTAAGCTTTTTAACGAACCAAGAACATGACCTTGAATACTAAGTTCTAAATTAAAATATTAAGCCTGCCAACAATTCTACAACAAAGGCACTGTTAAAAACAAATATTAACCAAGGGTTTAAGAAATGTAGCACATACCGAAATAAGGTACTCTTGCGATGGTTTCGAGTACAAAGAATCTTGCATAGTCTCTGTCATGGTAGAAAACATCAAGCATCTTTATAACTGAATCCTGTGTATTAAAAGAAAGATAAATAAACCCAAAGAAAGGCACAAAATATTCATGCTGAGAAGAAAAAAGAGCCTTAAACCGACCATATCCCAAGATGCATAAATAGGACATGTATCTCAAGCAAAACAGCAGAGGTAATATACATTTCATCGTAGAATCTTTGGAAAAATGTATATATATGTCTTGTGATGGATTAAAAACATTTCAAAATGCATACAGATATTTCAACATTCGTAATTTCTGTGAAGAGGCTAGTAATTTACCGTGAGAGCAATATTCACTGACTGTTCAACCTTTATAGCCCATCTCTCCAAAACAGATGAGGATATATCCTCCACAGGTTCCTCTGCACTTGTGCTTCCTTTTCCGTCATCTCCTGGGAAACTTTTGGGTTGGAACGACTCCTCTACTTTCACTTTTTCCTCATCATCTTGCAATACTGTTGCTCTAACTGTAAGAACTTTTCTGTTTTCAAAACAAATGAAATCCCATAATTCAATATGTATATATATGAGAGCCCAATGTATAAAAATCTCCCCTTTGAAATATGCTTAATTAATTAGACTATATTAGTTCAATTTACCCACTCTGAGAATTTGCAATGAATCATTAAAAAATCATTCCTTTTCATTTCTTACCTACAATTCCAATCAAACTAACCAAGATCAAAACCCTTAAGCCACCAACAACCCCAGAATATACTATCAATTAACTGAATTTCAGAATAAGAATCCAAAAAAAAAGGGAAAAAAGAAGAAGAAATTGATAAGAAGGCACCTTCGGTTAGAGAAAGAAGAGAGCGGATTATAGCCGATCGAATTAGATTTACAATTGGAAGTGGTCAAGTTTCTGAAGCTTTTCGTATTGAAGGAAGACAAAGATGTTGATGAAGAGGAGGAAGAAGAAACTGAGACGGCGAAGCACAGAGAAGTCGCCATTTTGTGTGTCTCCCTCTCTCTGTTTGGAATTTGATTTTGATTTGGTCTTGTTGTTTAAGTAGTTGGCAAGTAGCACACAGAGTAGCGGAGAGGACTTGAGCACTTGGCCGGTTTTGGAATGAAGATTTCATTTTGCAGAATCTTCGGCCGGTCGTTGAAATTCTTATAGAACCCATGCTCATTCCTTGTTTTTACTTGATATACTGGCATTTCGTCATCATCTCGGCCTAGATGAACCCAATCAATCAGAAGAAGGAGCCAAATTGAATATAAGTCGCATGGCTCAGCCCGAATGAACCAAATCCATGTTTTCTTTCTATGCATTCCTAGAATCATTTCAAAATTAATTGAGAAATACAAATACATCCATTTTTATATTTTTTTTATAAGAAAACGAGTTGCCTCAGCAAACTCAGGTTATATATTTTTACTTGCAAAGATAGCCTCATGCAGAGCTCCGACCGTCTTATTAGCTTCTTTGTTTACATTAATAAGGTTTTCGAATAAAGGAGACTGAATTTAGCTTAACAAAATATTATTGTTCCAAGAAAGATTTTCTTGAGTTTTGTTCTTAGCAACTAAACTGGCTAATTTAACGCAAACGAGTTTTTATTTCATTGGATTTTGTTGAGATTTCCCAGCACAAAAGATATTCCTTCAACTTTTCTCCCAATCATTTATGATAATTCAGATTAAATCTATCTTGCACCTCCCTTCTATACTTGTTCTTAATGGCCTCCAGAATTGTATTCAGAAGAAAAATCTATATTTTATGGCTGCAACTCTTTGGCCCAGTTCGCGGCTAGCTTAGCTCCTTTTCCTGGTCCATTTTTCTCATCTCCATGAATATAATAGGTTCTGGCTCCAATAAAGCTACCTGAGAAGGACAAAGAAAAAAAAAGCAGCATTAGTCCAGGAAAAGGGGTATTGAGTGGCATTGCTAACTGGATCGAGCAAATGCTAATGGTTAAACCAAATTTTTGTCTGTGATTATTCAATTTGATGCTAGTTTCATGATAAAAAATTTGGTAGTAGAGGTTGTTGATGATATGAGAAGGATTATGCATCATTCTATCAAAAGAGCTGATATATTTTCTGATATTGTGCGTAGTAGACTCAGCAGAGTGAGAAACACCTCTGACAAATCACATCTATCTTTCGAGATGAACCAGACAGTAGTGGCATAAGAAGCAGTCCAGGAAGAAGAGACATTTTCAGGAGAATAAAGATAATTTAGTCAATCATGAAAGTTTAGGTGGTTCTTGAAGATATTGTGGTTTTCTCCAAACATCTTGACCCAAACAGAAGCAGCAAAGGGGCAGTTAATGAGACAATGGGTGATATCTTCATAAGCACTCTTGCACCTGTGCGTATGGGATCAATGTAGTGCAGAATACTAGCAGTTCTGGCATTAGTGAGTAAATGAACACACTTCCAAATGAATAAGTTAATATAAGGAAAAATATCCATTTTTTCAAATATCCTTCCAAGCAGTGTTTATTTGATCATTTTTATATTTGTCCTCAATCTTCTTGTTGTACAAATATTTGACATAGAAATCCCCTTTGTTGTTCAAACTCCAAGTAATACAATTTTCCTCAAAAACATTTATAGAAGTATCATGAATGGCCACTTTGTCCTCAGGGTAAAACGATAGAGATAAAATGTTAGAATCTCAGTTGCCTTGAGGGTTTATGAGCTGACTGACATAGAGCAGATCAGTTGAGCAATTGTGTGGCTTTTCCAGGAGTCTTCTTTACCAGAAACCCACATATTATACCAAATCTGAATTTTCTGACCATTGCCCACTTTCCAGATATGGTATTTTTAAATGTTTTCTACCCCTTCAAAAATACCTTTCCAAATCCAAGAATCTTTTTTTTTTAGTAGTATCCATTCTACTTAGATCCTAATCCTCATAATGTTTAGCCTTCATAATAGAAGCAAGAAGAGAGTCTGGTTCCTGAATGAGTCTCCAACCAATTTTAGTAATCATAACATCATTAAAGGTTTCCATATTTTTGAATCCAAGACCACATATCTCCTTTGGTTTGCAAACATAATCCCAAGTTACATAATATAACCCTTTTGGTTTATATGGATCCTTGTTCCAGAAGAAGTCTTTCTGAATCTTGTTCATATCCTTACATGTTTGCTTGGAGTGCTTGAAACAATTCATTTGGTAAATAAGGAGGTGGAGGTAATTGATAGGCACATTTTTGTGTCTATATTGCGCCCGAATATCTGCTTCGATAGTACTCGATTTTACAGTTATTATGTCTTTTTATGTCTTTGTAGGTATTTTTGAGAAATAAAAATTTGCAAAAACATTGGCTCGAAAAGTGTTAAAGGCACCCGGGAAAATGGATTAAGGCACCGACACTTTGGATTGGGGGCACCCCCTTTCATTCAAATTCAAATGTGGCGGGAACACGGGTGTAACAAAGTGAAATTCCTGTGTACGCTGTGTACGTGATTTTTGGGATGTTTTGGAGTTCCAAATTGCTTCAAAGACTACAAGAGTCCAAGGACAAATCAAACACTTCAATTTGGAGGGATTTACGCCAGAGAATATTGCCACAGCCGTGAACTTGGACGGGAATTTGGATTCCGGCTTGGAATCGGATTTGTGAGTGTTTTGGATATATATTAAGAGTTTTAATAGGTTTGGAAGACTCCCTAGGGTTCCTACACCCTATATATACCAATAGAAGCCAAGAAAATAGAGGGAAAAAAAGCTCACAGAAGCTCACCGAAGAAAACAGCGAAATTCCGGCCAACTGCTGCTGTCAACAGCGCCGGAGAAGAAGAAGACGCAACTTATTTAACCGTTGCTGATACTGTTGCTGTACATCTTTACTTCATGTTGCGTTTCTGCTTTGTAACACGCTGAACCACCTCACTGTAACGCTTATAAGCATATCAAATCGGCTGTGTTACTTCTTTTTAGCCTTTGTAAACACTTTTTGAGCAATGAAAGATTGTTTTGAGCATATTTTCTCTACAATGAGCTAATCACCATCACTGGGATGACGGAGGAATCTTTTTCTCTAATAATTAAGTGGTATGTATTTA